>NQII01000775.1:392849-475829 GCA_002778355.1 Clitarchus hookeri
TCAATGTCAAGCTGGTAGATTATCTCAGCAGGGTGGGGCTTGGGATAAAAACTACAAACTTTGTTTGAAAAGCAGTGTAAGTTGAGAATCTTTTCCATTGAAGTTTTCCTTTCCCAGTGTGCTTCCTTAACAATCTGCATTATTCATGGGAAAATGAAAACATTATTTCCAGGAATGTTTGTTATTGTTCTTATGGAGAAACATTGGGGACCAGAAAAATCCTGCATTATAGGCCGGAAAACCCTTTAACCGGGAACCTTATAAGCGGGTTCTACTGTACAGCAATTAACTACTAGTGCTGTTAGTTTGATTTCCACCAAAGCTATCATGTCACGTCACGTTGGTATTGTTCATATCCACCGTGTCGCTGTCTCTCATGCTCTCATGAATATAAGGAAATTGTGTACTTTAGAATGAATGTGTTTGCAGAAAAATATCTCATAATTTCCCTGGAACAACAAAGAAAAACCATTGGGGTGCTAGTCATAGGGGGCCATGTAGTATGTGAAAAAGCAATACAAAGGTTTTTTTCTTGTTGTTAAACACCACATAACCATAAACAATTACAAAGAAATATGCCATATTTCCGTAAATGGTAGTGAAAATACATGTGTGTGTAATGGTTATTATTAATAATTATGGTTTTTTCAAGTTTCAAAATGAGTTCTTCAATAACACATCAATGTAAAAGACCTTGCCGGGATCTAATGATTGTTGATTTGCCGTTGCAAGAAACGAAAAAAATTCATAAAAAGATCAGTTACGATCAATAACGGTCCATCTCTCATAACCATGGAAATAAGTTTAAATTCANTGTCCATCTCTCATAACCATGGAAATAAGTTTAAATTCACAACGTACTACAAAAAGGTAGGCATAAAAAGTCATTTTATTTAAAGAAAAATAAATTAATCACAATTTTCGCATGCAAATAATTTGTAAATTTCTATTCGCAACTATTTTGAATATTCGTACACAACCGTTCCTGTGCTGAAATACATCCGCAACCTTTTCCTGTCTGCAGTATACGCCATNATTTTGAATATTCGTACACAACCGTTCCTGTGCTGAAATACATCCGCAACCTTTTCCTGTCTGCAGTATACGCCATCTGTACTTCCTAACCAATTCCTGCCTATTAACATGCCTTTCTTAACTGGTACTGTCATCCGAACCTATTCTTGCTCTTGCAAGTCCCTCCCATCCATCCCTACTGTCAGTACTGCCTCTTGTGAAAGACTGCTTGCTCAGCTTCCTACCTGCGAGTCCTTGGGAACAGAGTTGAGGGAAGAGCCCAGCTTAGCATGGTTCTGAGTCGTCGTCGCCACACTCGGCCCGTAGCTATTCTGGTAGTGAGGCGCGGTGGCCGCCGCCGGCACGTAGCCCCCGTACACCGACTGCGTCGCCCCGTAGACGGAGCCCTGGTAGGCGGGGGCCGTGGCGGAGAAGGTGCTGGTGCTGCCGGCCTGGCTGAGGGAAGGGTAGCCACCCCCACCTCCCTGGTAGCCCATGCCCGCCTGCGAATAGGAACTGGTCTGGAACGAGTTGGGCTGCGAGCTCGATGCATAGTTCATCTGCGCCTGGTTGGCTGGGAACACTGTCGTTGACACCGACACCTGCACACAATCCACACCGCTGCTCCACATCTTGCAACTTTCACAGCCAACACAACAGCTCTGTAGCTAGATATGAAATACCAAATCACTGATTTTCATTACAATTCAATAATTATCTTTGTAGTTTACATTGATTGAGTTGTACACAAACCCACAGACTGTATTGCACACACATCACCACATATTCCTACACATCTTGTATTCATCCTGTAACTGTTTGGGATGTCACAAAGTGAAAGGAATAAGCTGTCTCACTGTTAGTGTCACACAATTTAGATACTTCTTTTAGACTGACTGATCGTTTAGGGATGGCAGAAAAACAGTGTATAATATGGTGAAGGAATATAAAGGCAGGAGAGAGCACAGGATGGTGGCAGACCACAGACACTGGCGACACAGGGAATACAGACATCTGTTCCACTTTTTTACTGGTTCTCAGTTCGTTTACTGTCCATCTAACAATTAATTCTCTGTTTCTTCTATCAAAAATGAAAAAAAAACTCACGTGTGATCTGTGCATTTAGGTAGAGATGAAATTGTATGTACCCTTTATAAGTGTGAGTGAAGAGATTTGGGCAGCTACTAAAAACAGTGAGGCCTTGAGACGATGAGGGTGATGGAGACTAGTATGGAGCAGCACCAGAATGACAGGACCGGGGAAACAGGAGATCCCAGAGAAAACCCATCTACCAGTGGCATTGTCCAAACCGATTCTTAAATGCGAAAATCGGGTACCCGGCCAGGGATTGAACCCGGTACGTCTTGGTGGGCAGAGAGTAGGCTAACCACTCTGCCACCAATTGTAAGGAATAATTTGTTAATTTGTGTTTTTAAGTACGTTGATTTCAAATATTCCCGAGAAATCAGTTTCACGCACAATTAAAACTTTGTTACACTCAGAATAGCAAAATACTGCTNGATTTCAAATATTCCCGAGAAATCAGTTTCACGCACAATTAAAACTTTGTTACACTCAGAATAGCAAAATACTGCCAACTTTGGAAGCCGTTATTTCATTAACCTCAGTAAATATAAGTAAAGCCTCATCTACAATAAAGAACTAGATTTTCGGTACATACACCACATATAAACTTGTGATAGTAAATAACTTCCTGACCTGAAGCACTAAGTGTTTTGTTTATGCCGTAGATGCATTACCCATTTGTAATAACCCCAGTTTCAACTGATTACACATCAAAAGTTTAAACTTATCCTTTTTTTTCCGTGCTCAACGTCTCAAGTGGTTCACTGGAATGAGTATCGCTGTCGATAGCGCAGAAAATCTTGTCCATAGTGCACACACCAGGACTGGGCCACATTCATGGTAGTTTCTTTTGGTTCATGGCTAAACTGAATTGATTACCATTAACACTAGCAAAATTGTAATTGAATGTCTTCAGCAATTTGTCCAGCAAATAATATTTGTGTACTGTGAAATCTCTGTTATGGTCCCTGAAAATATACTAGGCATTATAATTAGAGGTGAGACGATATGGTTTTTGAGCCTTTTCCGATATTGCCGATACAAACTTACCGATATTGCCGATACCAATACTGATACTGCCTTCACAAGGAAAAATAACATTATTACAAGTTTCAAAAAATAAAAACTTAATTTTTAAACATTAACCTAAATAAAATTCCAATGGTCTTCATTTTTATTGTTTCAGTAAAAGGACTAACTATTATGATAAATATAAATCTAGGAACCACATATTAAGCTTAAGCATATTTATAAGACAAAAATAACCTCCAAAAGCATGTCATTAAGCAATGAAACTCTTAAAAAAAAAACCATAACACTTCAAATGATGCGTACATTCAAGGTGCCCTTTTAAGTTTGTGGTACTATAGGACCTTGATGATGTACCGCCTCTCGAAATCAAACATTTGCAAATATTGTAAACATTACAAACAAAAACATAATCTCTAAAATTAAAGTAAACAATTATAGCACCATAGATGAATACCATACAAACAGCGCTACTTTACACAGCATGAAAAATTTTGCGCCTCTAGCGTAAAAATCTGTAACTTAAGATGCTAGCGGCATGTATTTGGTACGTGGCCTCCTTCCATAACCTCTTATGTGAGCGTGGTACGCAAACAAAGTTGATTCGTAATAGTGTTCTAGCGAATTAATACAAGTAACAGACAAAAATCTCGTAGTATCGATTAGTCAAACATGTACTTCTGTCTTGTGTAGTCAGCTGCAGTGAATACCTTTGACATTGCCACAGTTTGTATTAATGAGATTTGATTGTATACATTGTTACTGTTTATAAAACGAAGGGAAAGACGGTCAGTTAGTGTTATAAATTAAGTCAAGGAGTCTAAAGTATAACTCTGGTTCTCCGTTCCGGTTCTCAAAGATTGCAAACCGGTGGAACCAAACACAGACAACTGGAACTGACCCATCCCCAACAGAGAAGGAAGACAGGTGAGACAACTCACGGACGTGGAGGCTTGGAATCACCTGCGGAGATGAGTAGCTGGAGGTGGAGTAATTGGAGGCAGGCTGCTGGTAGCTCGAGCTACCAGACTTCTGGCTCTGTTGGTAGGACTGGTAGCTGGCCGAGCTGGCGACGCTGTACGACAGCCCCACCTCGCTCTTGTCCATGTCCAGCGCCGTTGACGACCCCGACACCCGTGCTGGCTGCGAGTAGTTTACCTGACTCGACTTGACGTGCTCCGATGACAAGATCGATGAATCCACACTCGACAGCTGCAACAGTCACCAACCCGTCAAATACACACTGCCAAGCACTATTTAACAAGCATTTATTACTGCTATGCATCAACACAAACACACTAACACTACTACTCCGTAACAACAAACTCCAGCCAGCTATCCACGTCTAGANCCCCACCTCGCTCTTGTCCATGTCCAGCGCCGTTGACGACCCCGACACCCGTGCTGGCTGCGAGTAGTTTACCTGGCTCGACTTGACGTGCTCCGATGACGACAAGATCGATGAATCCACACTCGACAGCTGCAACAGTCACCAACCCGTAAAATACACACTGCCAAGCACTATTTAACAAGCATTTATTGCTGCTATGCATCAACACAAACACACTAACACTACTACTCCGTAACAACAAACTCCAGCCAGCTATCCACGTCTAGANCTGCTATGCATCAACACAAACACACTAACACTACTACTCCGTAACAACAAACTCCAGCCAGCTATCCACGTCTAGAAAGAATTCATTAGCCCTTGTGGACACGAAAGAGAAAAGGGGACACCGAACATACCTTCTGGTTTTGGACAAGACTGGACTTCTGTGTCGAGGTGGTGCTGTAGCCATCAAGCGTGGAGGACTGGGCACTCGCAGCGAGATCCGCGAGGTTGGCAGATGTGCGGGAGGTGGGAAGGGTGTCCAGAACGCTACTCTGGTACTTGGATTGTTGCTGGTCGGCAGTGGATGTCGCCGCAGAATCAAAGGAGCTTGTCTCGCTGCCAAACTCAAGCCCTCCAAACTGAACGTCCAGGTACGCTATACTGTTGTTCACCGCATCTCCCGGCATCTCGACTGCACTTGATGGGATCTGCCAATCATACCCTTCCCGTCACTCCTAAATGTCTTCACACAAGAGTGAAAACTGGCTCTGTGCTAAAGGTACTATTAATTTACCTGTCGACAATTGTACAAAAGTGGCAAACTGCAGTAACAGTAACTGATGTGCTATACACAAGGCTAGTATTTCTAACAATTGTCTGCAGTTAACTATCACCAGTACAGTGAAACCTCGTTGCTGCCATCCCATTTATTTAGTTTTCCTGCAAGTCTTTTTTACAGTCCTTACAACTATCCTAAATAAACAATGTTAAAAAAATTAGAATACTACGACTCTTAAAACACAAATTTACAGCAACAATAGTTTTGCTTTGAAATACATTGGATTTTCTAAGATTCGTTCCAGTTATTTACATTTTACCATATTTCTCATTGGTATATTCGCCAAAGATTNTACATTGGATTTTCTAAGATTCGTTCCAGTTATTTACATTTTACCATATTTCTCATTGGTATATTCGCCAAAGATTGCGCATCATTAATTTTTGGACTCGACTTGAATGCAAAACACAGATAATCAACAACTCGTGCTATTTATAGTATTGTTTACATTCCATAATACTTTTTCTCGTACTAGAGACTACCATTCTTCTTCTTTCTATGTCTTAACTGCATTCGTAGGTTGACAACAATGAGAAACCATCATTCCTATTCTTTTTACATGTTTGCTGCACTTGTAGGTTGGCGACAATGAGAACGAATCACATATAATCCATGACAAAAGTAAACTACCTATGGCCTTATTGCAAACGGAATTTGGAATGAGGTTACAACCGTAAAGGTTTGAAAAAGACTCTGTAAATAATGTTTGGCAAAAATTGTCTCAAATAATTACGTTGTGGTAATTAAATTTTGCTCAATTTCAAGAAATGAAATTTTTAATGTAAAGTAGGGATGAGTCGGTTTGTTTCTTCGGTTCCAATTTACACCAGTTCTTGAGNAAGAAATGAAATTTTTAATGTAAAGTAGGGATGAGTCGGTTTGTTTCTTCGGTTCCAATTTACACCAGTTCTTGAGGTTTGACTCTGAACCGGTTTTAGGTTAACAACTACTAGATTCTCGTTTCTACACAGCAATAGAACTCTGTTGTCACAAAAACTACTACCGTATTTACTCGTGTATAGTGCGCCCTTTTTCCCCCAACATAAAGTAAAACATTTCTGGGGTGCCTGCTATACACAAAAAAAAATTAAGGAGTGGTAGTCATAAACTGTTCAGGGATGTTTAGAGGGAAGTGTAGCGGAACNTACATTGGATTTTCTAAGATTCGTTCCAGTTATTTACATTTTACCATATTTCTCATTGGTATATTCGCCAAAGATGGCGCATCATTAATTTTTGGACTCGACTTGAATGCAAAACACAGATAATCAACAACTCGTGCTATTTATAGTATTGTTTACATTCCATAATACTTTTTCTCGTACTAGAGACTACCATTCTTCTTTTTTCTATGTCTTAACTGCATTCGTAGGTTGACAACAATGAGAAACCATCATTCCTATTCTTTTTACATGTTTGCTGCACTTGTAGGTTGGCGACAATGAGAACGAATCACATATAATCCATGACAAAAGTAAACTACCTATGGCCTTATTGCAAACGGAATTTGGAATGAGGTTACAACCGTAAAGGTTTGAAAAAGACTCGGTAAATAATGTTTGGCAAAAATTGTCTCAAATAATTACGTTGTGGTAATTAAATTTTGCTCAATTTCAAGAATTGAAATTTTTAATGTAAAGTAGGGATGAGTCGGTTTGTTTCTTCGGTTCCAATTTACACCAGTTCTTGAAGTTTGACTCTGAACCGGTTTTAGGTTAACAACTACTAGATTCTCGTTTCTACACAGCAATAGAACTCTGTTGTCACAAAAACTACTACCGTATTTACTCTATTTACTCGTGTATAGTGCGCCCTTTTTTCCCCAACATAAAGTAAAACATTTCTGGGGTGCGTGCTATACACAAAAAAAAATTAAGGAGTGGTAGTCATAAACTGTTCAGGGATGTTTAGAGGGAAGTGTAGCGGAACAGTCTCTCCTCTCCCTTCTCTCTCTTTACCACTCCGCCCTCTCCAGTAAGTAACACCACTAGCCGATCAATACATTCCTCCAAGCCTTCTTTGTTTCCGTGTAAGTCAAAGGATAACCCAAATTCCTANCAGTCTCTCCTCTCCCTTCTCTCTCTTTACCACTCCGCCCTCTCCAGTAAGTAACACCACTAGCCGATCAATACATTCCTCCAAGCCTTCTTTGTTTCCGTGTAAGTCAAAGGATAACCCAAATTCCTAGGGGGAAGCGGTGGGGAGAGGAAGAATTTTTTTGAGAGGGGTCACATTCCAAGATGGCAAAAAAAAAAAAAAAAACNAGAGGAAGAATTTTTTTGAGAGGGGTCACATTCCAACACGGCAAAAAAAAAAAAAACCAACACATCACTGCCTAAAAGAAGCAAAAAGAAAATGGAAGCCGGCAGCCCACCTCAGTTGTTGACGTTCTTCTTTTAACGACCGTAGGTTACCGTTATCGTATAGCACGCCACAACGTTTTGGCTTTTAGCGCAGCGAGTTATTTAATTATAGTATCTTCCAAACATATCACAACCACCACACATTAATGTAAAAAATAATAATAATTTGTTACATATTTATTGTCCTTAAATAAATTTTATACAGGTTTATCTGTGTACATTAAATCTTATCTTCACACTTTACTATTGTTCAATTCTTCCGTAGGTTAAACGAAACATTTAATGAATTTTAAGTGCATTGGTTTAATGAAGTTGCAAGCAAAAGGCAAGAATTAAAAATATTACTGAATACTGGAACCAATATTTAAATTGTAGAATCGGTACTGGAACAGACATTTTTTGTTATTCGACCAATCCCTAATTTAAAGTGAATATTTAATCATAAATTGACTTGAATAAGTTGTTTTAAATAACATGCATTTTGAGGTTATGTAACATATTCTCAAGTCTAAATTCAAAGTCGTCCGCATACATAGTTTTCCCGCATGCTTTGTGTTTTCCTGTTGGTCCACTGAAAAACAAATACTCGATAATCCACTGTGTTTTAAAGGAATGTTAGTCAATCTGAAAAGTTATCTATAATGGTTTAGGTCCGAAACATTTCAGGTACAAGATGACGCACAATCTCATCCACTTTCTCAACTCTCATAGCCTGCTTAAGTTTACCTACACATCCTCTATCTAAATCACACGCCATACTTCTGGATGTGAAACTAACTATTCACCATGGCAAAATTGAAACTTATGTGCACATTAAATTCACCAACCACCCTCAATACCTACATTTTGACAGCTACCATCCATTCCATGCCAAGAAACCTCTGCAGTGCAGTCTTGCCACCAGAGAAACACACATCTGCTCCAATCAAATTGATTAACACAAGCAATATTATATAATTCCCAAATAATTCTTTGATAGAAGCCACCCCAGATACTTGGTTTACAAACAAATTCAGTGTGCCACTTCAACCACAGATTAGCAACTCGGATATCCCTCATGTTGTCCCCTACCACGAGGGAATGGACAAACTCAGAACCATTCTCAACTGTGGATACAAAATTCTGGCCTCGTCACCACTCACTCAAAACTTGTTCTCCAAACCAACCTGGTGCAACTGGTGCACCCCAAATTACGACCTAGTTCCATAACATGGCAAGTTACCGGGAAGGTTTGTTGCAAGAGACTCAGTGTCTCTCAAAGTATTATGTGAATTTTTTTTGTCAATAACATGACAANACCGGGAAGGTTTGTTGCAAGAGACTCAGTGTCTCTCAAAGTATTATGTGAATTTTTTTTGTCAATAACATGACATTTTCATGTTGCAGGTGTGACATCACTGACATCAAAAATCACTGGGAATGGCTACACCACAGGAGAAACTGCAGTGTGTATCCAGGTTTATCGAAACAAAGTCGGATACGCAGGTACACTAACCTTCGGGCCAAATATGGGAGAAAACCACTATCCAGACCCACAATCTGCGAGAGGCATAGAACATTTATAGCGACGGAGTGTTTTACAGCATCAAGGCAGTGGCCAACCAAGTACAGCACGGCTGACATAGGAAGTGCTCATAATGCCTTTGTCCATACCTGGGATGTCCGTTCCTACCACTGCTAGAAAATTTGAGTTTACTGTGTATACTTACTGCTTTATTTGTGCTTCAAAAAACTCTACAACCTTCACGGACACTCCAATATTCAATCATGAAAGATCAACAGCATACAGAAAATACTCTTACTACATTATCATATGCATTTTACTTCATTCCCATCTATCAAGCGGTAACTAACAGAATATAATTCTGATAAAAAAAAAAATTGTGTTTTCCTATCAATTTAAATAACTAATACGAAATACGCCACACATTTTATTTTCTTCTAGTGCCTTCTNACCGGGAAGGTTTGTTGCAAGAGACTCAGTGTCTCTCAAAGTATTATGTGAATTTTTTTTGTCAATAACATGACAATTTCATGTTGCAGGTGTGACATCACTGACATCAAAAATCACTGGGAATGGCTACACCACAGGAGAAACTGCAGTGTGTATCCAGGTTTATCGAAACAAAATCGGATACGCAGGTACACTAACCTTCGGGCCAAATATGGGAGAAAACCACTATCCAGACCCACAATCTGTGAGAGGCATAGAACATTTATAGCGACGGAGTGTTTTACAGCATCAAGGCAGTGGCCGANTCGGGCCAAATATGGGAGAAAACCACTATCCAGACCCACAATCTGTGAGAGGCATAGAACATTTATAGCGACGGAGTGTTTTACAGCATCAAGGCAGTGGCCAACCAAGTACAGCACGGCTGACATAGGAAGTGCTCATAATGCCTTTGTCCATACCTGGGATGTCCGTTCCTACCACTGCTAGAAAATTTGAGTTTACTGTGTATACTTACTGCTTTATTTGTGCTTCAAAAAACTCTACAACCTTCACGGACACTCCAATATTCAATCATGAAAGATCAACAGCATACAGAAAATACTCTTACTACATTATCATATGCATTTTACTTCATTCCCATCTATCAAGCGGTAACGAACAGAATATAATTCTGATAAAAATAAAATTGTGTTTTCCTATCAATTTAAATAACTAATACGAAATACGCCACACATTTTATTTTCTTCTAGTGCCTTCTTTCATAGTCTATGAATATTTATATTTTATGTCATACAGCATTCAAGAAAAGGCTATGAAACTTTTCTGGAAATCTATAGGACGAGATATCGAACAAGACGACCAAAATGGCACCGCTTTAATAATAACATNATGAAACTTTTCTGGAAATCTATAGGACGAGATATCGAACAAGACGACCAAAATGGCACCGCTTTAATAATAACATGATAGTGTTCTTGTGCTCTTTTTCGGGTGACTTCATGTAAGAAAATCATTAATACTAAATTTTGTAATTTTAATTTNGATAGTGTTCTTGTGCTCTTTTTCGGGTGACTTCATGTAAGAAAATCATTAATACTAAATTTTGTAATTTTAATTTTCATTTGTATATAGGATAACAGTTGGCTATTGAAGGGTGTAATAAATTAAATAGAGGCAACTGCCTCTATTTTATTTACAAGGAATCACTACAAAAATTTTTGAAAAAACTATTTCAATTGAAAGAGTGTTCCTCTGCAATCTTTTTTAACGAAAGAAGCTGCGGCAGTGTAGCGACTTAGAGCGCATGCCTTCTGCCAAGACAGCGAATCGACACGCAACTCTGAATCAATCTTTGACTGTTCATTCGGCATAGTTATATTCGCTCCAACTACCTATATTTTTGATAGTAATTCTAGTAATATGTAACACCACTAGTTATCTAAGAATACTGGGTTTAGATAGCTATTTAATATTTTTTGTGCATAGGAGAAGTTGTAAAGTACTTCTGCATACTCGTACGTTTAGAATATTCAAAATTTATTTTTGATTGGAAAAAAAAATTTCCTATGCTTTGAAATTGTCTTTTAGGAATGAAAATGCTATGCGAAATGCAAATGCTAAATTAAAATGCAAAAAATTTTAATAATCCTAACCAAAAAAAAATTATAGAGTGCAATTCCTTCCGACGGAATTTATGTATAGAGACATTAGCTGAAGAAGGGCTGGCTAGAGTTATTGTCAGTCGTCATTACATTTCCGAGAACTGCTAGGCTCCTCGCCATGCCACAGCTTACAGGCAACTACCCACCCCCACCACAACCACCAACACCCACAGAATACTGAAACTCGTTCTCACTGTTTGCTCCCTGTGTACTCTCGGCCACCCCCTCCCGGGGGAAATACTTACACGTAAGGCCTTCACCGAGTTCGGACAGTGGCCGCAGAGAGGAGGGCTCCACTTTCCACTAGCCGTTTTGCTAAAAACCTGTTTTCCGGTCAAATTTCCACCAGCTATTATTTTTACTAGATACTGAAGTCACTAATTGAATCTATGTGTATTCCCTCGTGATTTGCCGCCTTTCGTTTGTCTGTAGTAGTAATTTCAAAGGTGCGTCGAGATTTCAAGTTTCGAGAAGTACAGAAAGGAACCGTTTTCGGTGGGTTACAAATTAAAAACATAACAATAAGGCACTTCAAAGCGTAGAATACAATCAAGTTAGTTTAAAAAAGGGCTGTTTGACACGTGAAATTATCCTCAGATCATGGGGCAACTGCAAATAAATGGTCAATAAAAACTTAATTATTCCTTAACAGCATATTTAAAAAAACAAATAACTCAACTTTTAGGTACTTCGTTATGATCTTATAGCGTACTAAAGAAGGATTGAGAACGAAAATACACAATAATGAGCAAATTTATTAAGAATACTACTACCCCCTTAAGTATAAAGCATACATTTCAATTTGGCGTAGATGCGTTTTTTCATGCCACAAGGTAAAATTAATAACAGACAACAAAAAAAAATTCCAAACATATACGCACAAGATGTCAACGTAAATATTTGAAATGGTATCAATTGTAGTTCGCAATATCGCCACCCCGAGCACAGCTAAATGAAAATTTTCCACTTGCATCCATGATATACACATCCATTTTATTTGGTTGGAATCATTAACAAAAACCACATATTCAGGTTATAATAATAACGCATGAATATTTTTGCTATTAAATTTATTTCATTAATTTAATTTTTTTTGACTAAATGGCAAAATTTTAATGACGAAATAAACTAATATCATTTACCGCAAAAAAGGGGCCATAATANGCAATATCGCCACCCCGAGCACAGCTAAATGAAAATTTTCCACTTGCATCCATGATATACACATCCATTTTATTTAGTTGGAATCATTAACAAAAACCACATATTCAGGTTATAATAATAACGCATGAATATTTTTGCTATTAAATTTATTTCATTAATTTAATTTTTTTTTGACTAAATGGCAAAATTTTAATGACGAAATAAACTAATATCATTTACCGCAAAAAAGGGGCCATAATANTTTTTTTTGACTAAATGGCAAAATTTTAATGACGAAATAAACTAATATCATTTACCGCAAAAAAGGGGCCATAATAATAGCAAAGTATAAAATTGTTGCTATACTTTCATTTTTGTTTAGAAGTTCAGTCCTAACACTTTTTAGTCACACTGTGTAAATAAAATATAATACTCTCACAGATGCACTTTAAATAACAAAAGCTCAAGTAACATAGTGCAGCAAAACCTAGCATAACGTTAAATGTGAATCCAGTTTACTCCATTTCATCCAATTTTTTAAACAATGGACACATTCCAAACACATTTCTGACTGCAACGGATCCATCACCGAGACTCAACGGCAAGCTATTTGCCACAAATACGATAATGACTCGACAGCAATGCAAGACTTGAACATGTGTGGCCATTAGGAAGAACAAATTTTCTCCACACAAACGTTTGCGAATGCTCAAGCAGCTGACGTGGGCAAAATGCTCAATGACGTGTTGACTTAACTTTACGGCTGTAAAAAACAGTGACTAAAGATGACATGTTGGAAAGTAATTGTACCTTGGAAGGAGGAGGGACTCGCGGCCTCTGCGTCTTGGTCCGTGACGGCAGAGACTGGGGGGGCGGGGCGGCCGAGGAGGGCACCTCGAGGCTAGAGTCCTGGATCTGGGACGCGTACGTGTTCGAAGATCCCACGTAGCTGGCCGTCGAGAAGGACGCTGCAGGAACAAACGAAAGACTTACAACACTGCACTCTGGTGCGCCGCACTGGCATGGCCGGGAGGAAGAAACACGTACCTGAGGTGGCAGTGAAGCCAGATGGAGGGCTGGGCGGCGGATAGGCAGACGAGGAGGTAGCAGTGTAGCTGGTGTTGGCCGCCCCAAACGAGTTGGACACACCCACCCCACTGCTGCCGATCCCCACCGCCGACTTGAGGCTATCCGGCTGCGTGAACTGGCTCAGGTACTCAGACTGGGCTGCACTGAGAGTTCCCATGCTCACCTGGATGGGGCTCTGCAACACGCATGACCATTAGCGTGTGCCACACTTGCCAACACTGGCACACACCTGTGCTTTACCACGGCACACAACCACCCTGATATATAGAACAGTATTGCACGAGACTAGCACACTGATGTACAGTAACCTCTCGATTCCAAGACTTTTCATAGATCCTAGGAAAAGGGATGTTACTTTAAAGGGGACACTGGAAATTTTATTTATNTAGGAAAAGGGATGTTACTTTAAAGGGGACACTGGAAATTTTATTTATGGTTCCCCAAAAAACTATTCTTATTTAGAGGCGATCCCTATTCCAAGGGTTTTAGAAGCGAGAGTTGACTGTATACAATAAATGCGTTGCACAACTAGAACATGGTATAATAATGTGCTTTATCAACCCAAGTTAAGCCTAAAAGCATGAAACAAAAATTTTTTTTTATAAGATTTAACTGCTAAGAATAGCATTAAATGTCAACCAATCTTATGTTAAAGTTTGGAAATAATCAATATATAAATGCAACAGGAGTCCTGACTTTCAGACCTATAAACTGTTAAAATATATGCTATNGTTTGGAAATAATCAATATATAAATGCAACAGGAGTCCTGACTTTCAGACCTATAAACTGTTAAAATATATGCTATTCCAGTTTAAAAAGTGCCAAGTTGATGTCTATGCACCCATTCAAGGTCACTGCTATTCTAAACAGCCCCAATTTCTTTGACAGAGGTTATTTCATTGCAATTTTGCAGAAATCTGTGATATGATGCACATTTAGCTAAACTCCCAACCACTTTCTTAATGCAAGCTAAGGAACTGTTTTCATATAGACAAAACTTCACCATTTTTCAGGTTTTAATGAGCATAATATTATAGCCAGATTTTAATGTAAAGCTGCGTGGTAGATGTCCAGTGTCAGCTGGAGAAGAAAGTGCTTCGATAGGTGCTCGAGAGAGGGCGGCAGGAGTATCTGAATACTCTGCTATGCAGTGCTCAGACGAAATACTTTTAGCATGTGTATGTCTTGAGGGTTAGGTGGTTCTATTAACTCATTATCTGAAGTCTCGTGTGGAGAATCAACGTATGGAGTAAAGTGCCAGTAGAGATCGTAGTTTCAAGTCAATAAGATAACTGTACCCATGTGTACATTGGATTTGCTTTGATTAGCCTCACTTCAACTAAAGAATACTATTTGCTCTGCCTAACATGTTTTGTCATAATAACTCTTCTGGGAAACAGCCTAAGTAACAATAAAAATCCATTTTGAAACCTCAATTTTTGGGGAAACATACGCTCATGAGGGGTAGCAGCATTGTCAGATGTGCAGAGTAATGATCATTGCAGACATTCTNTTTTTGGGGAAACATACGCTCATGAGGGGTAGCAGCATTGTCAGATGTGCAGAGTAATGATCATTGCAGACATTCTTGAGTACAGATTCCCAATGGCTGACAGGTAGATGTTTGGTCTTAAACGCAAGGCATGTAATTTTTCAAATTATTCCACTGTACAGTTCTACCAGCCCATTTCCTTGAGGGTTACATGATGTAGTTCGACTTGTTGCTACTACTAGAGAATGAAGGTGGTTTACAATTCATCTGACAAAAGAAGCTGAATCTAAGTGGATGTAAGCAGGATATGCAGACATAAATATGAGGTGGTTGAGTCCCTTAATAATGCTTGCAGTGGATAAAGCTGCACAGGGGATAGTAAAAAGAAATCTGAAATATCCAATGATGTTTGTCAGTATGAAGTGGTCCTCCGTTACTGTAGAAAGAGGTCCCTTGAAGTCGAGGTTCAGACTTTCGAAGGGGATCGTTACCATCTTCTCTTCGGAAGAATTTTGGTTTAGTTTGACAGCATGTTTTGCTTGGAATTCTTGAACAGAGAGTGGAAGATTCTTGATCCTAACGAAATGCAACATACCAGTAATTCAGGATGGCACAGAGTGAGAGCTATGTAGTTTAGAAAGTCTTTCGGCATGAGGAAATGTAGGGCAGACTCTGAATAGAGCATCAGTTGCAGTATTTTCTTATCCTGACCTGTAAACAGTGGAACAGCGTTATAGCGATAGTTGACAATGGCAAAAAAAATTATCGCTATAGCAAGTTAACATAATTTACCTTTTTTTAAAGTTTTTATTAGAGAGTACGAAAGTGTTGTGCCCAAATTTACTGTGTGTAATACACAGTGTTGCCCTTCCGACTAGGACGTTCTTACGGGCTTCCCCTGTAGATCCTGTGTTTAAAGAATGCAGTAAACTATGCCTATAAAGTGTGTGTAACGACCAGCAGATGCGCACGACGTGTCTTCCTCCTTTCTTCTTCCCCTCCCCCAAATGTTAGGTTGCGGGATGGAGTTAGTTGCCTACCAATCAGCGCGCTACTTCACTCCTTGTCTCTCTTTCACCTACTTCTTCTTCTCCTGTCTCTCCCCTCCGACAACATTTTACAAACCTGTCACGCCTCAAAGCAGAGCTTCCACTAAGTTTCCCCTCTACTCCCTTTCACAATCTAGATGCTGATCGATAAATTCCTCCAAACCTTCTTTGTTTCCGTGTAAGGCCGAGGATAGCGAGCCTCAGGTTGAGAAGCTAGAAAGAGGCGACACTTTTTTTTAGAGGCGACATTCCAACACGGCAAAAAAAAAAACCAGTAAGTCGCGTAAAAGAAAAATAAAGCCGGCCACCCGCAGCAGTTGCTAACGGTCTTTTAACCCCCGTAGGGTACCTATCATCTTACAGCACGTCACAATTTTTTTTTTTAAAGCTTTCTTTCTCAAAATTAATTATTGAAAGAATAATAACTAAACAAATTGTTTAAATTATTAATTACACGCCCTCAGAGTCTTTTCGCAACTTAAAATATTTTAAAACCAAGTTTTCAAACAAACTTTTGCTCGCTCAGCAGTGAGACACCCGAGAGGAAATAAGCGTAATGAAACCAAATCAACTCTTCAACATATAAAATAACATACTAGTAAACTTTCAATAGTATTTCTAATTAAAACAACTTAAAATCACTCATGAAATCATTATTTAAATACCAGTTACTTAAAATCACAGTTTATGGGAAAATTAATTTTTAAATTTCAAAACTTTTCTCGGGCAACGCCTTCACGATTTAAGACTTTTTTATAACAAACTGTGGCATTAAAATTTGTTTTTGGTAATATAAAAAAACATGCAATATTCAAAATTCCAGTTTTATCTAACAACTAAACTAAAATAGTCAACCCCCTAGACAGTACAGCATAAAGGGAGCGGTAGGCTGCTAGCATCTTGCGCCACCATTCCCCTCCCCTCTTCCGCAGTTTTTCCAGCGTGCCCCTCTTTTCTTGGCCTCGACCAGCTCTACTCCCATTCGTACCGCTCCTCTCCACTTAAATACCATCTTCCTTATCCCTCACAACTCCCGCCCACTCCTCTTATCATAACTCCGGCCGCCGCGAGTGTCGCCACACAAACAAAGGCTGGCTCGCGCGTGGCAAGTGGGCGAATACCACTTGCTTAAAAATGTTAAAAATACGAGTTTACAAATGTTTCTATTGCTATAGCGAAAGGCTTCATTGACAGATTTTAGTTATAAACAAAGNTTAAAAATACGAGTTTACAAATGTTTCTATTGCTATAGCGAAAGGCTTCATTGACAGATTTTAGTTATAAACAAAGTTAAGTACCTTTGAAATGATTGGGAAAATGACAGTGCATTTAAAAATNTCATTGACAGATTTTAGTTATAAACAAAGTTAAGTACCTTTGAAATGATTGGGAAAATGACAGTGCATTTAAAAATTATCGCAGTAGCGGATGTGTTGCTATAGGCCATACTCATAGCGCGGTTCCACTGTATATAGTTCCGGATGACAGCGCAGATTTTTTCATTATTTATCTTGCCTTTCTGCTTGTTAAACATTAACTGAACAGACTTTTGATCAGTTATCAACCTAAGATGACTTCCTTCTCAACTGCTGAATGCTTCTGTTCACAAATGGACAAAGTCCTGACAAAAAGAAACTGGTTATCCATTCTGAATCAGTGTGACAGCAATAGAACAGTTAGATGCAGCAGTCTCAACAACAAATGGATCATCATCCATAGTGATCAAAATACAGTTAGCTAAATTTATTGAATGTCTCTTGCTTTGATCAAAATCAGAAGGATAAAAACAGGGTTAGAGAGAGGCAAATGTCTATTTCTTAACCAAAAAGAGAATCTTATCTGAGGTTTTCAGAATACACTTTGAATAATGAGAAAATATTCCTAGAGCTCGACTTAAAGAACAAAGATCACGAAGAGCACGATATTCCAGTACTGGTTTGATGCAATAGTGATCGGGCTTAATTAGATATCCGAGTACATTAATAGATCTTTCAGAAACTTTACATTTATATTCATTCAGTGTCAAATCGTATTTCTTTACAGCAGACATAAAACTTCCCTGGTTCTTATGTTCCACAAATCTTATTNTTCATTCAGTGTCAAATCGTATTTCTTTACAGCAGACATAAAACTTCCCTGGTTCTTATGTTCCACAAATCTTATTAAGATATGCGAAAGTGCCTCCTAACCTTTGTCTCAATAAAGGCATCTATTTTTCTTTGAAATTAAGGAACACCAGATTTAGTTCCGAAGGATATTCAGGTAAAGTGATAGTCTGCAAACAGCTTCAAATGCTGTGTACTGTATCTTGATCAGGGATCTCAATCTGATAAGTAGGTGCTACAAAGATATATACAACTAAACACAGAGCACTTGGGGCGAGATTTTTTTATATTGTAAGACTATTGAAATACAGTGAAACCTCATTGTTGCGTTCCCGTTTATGTCGATTTCTCTTATCTGTCGATTTTTTCGGATGGTCCCAACAAATATTCTATATAAAAAATCATAAAAAAAAGCCACACACTATGCCCTTAAATCATTAATTTANTTCATTCAGTGTCAAATCGTATTTCTTTACAGCAGACATAAAACTTCCCTGGTTCTTATGTTCCACAAATCTTATACAGATATGCGAAAGTGCCTCCTAATCTTTGTCTCAATAAAGGCATCTATTTTTCTTTGAAATTAAGGAACACCAGATTTAGTTCCGAAGGATATTCAGGTAAAGTGATAGTCTGCAAACAGCTTCAAATGCTGTGTACTGTATCTTGATCAGGGATCTCAATCTGATAAGTAGGTGCTACAAAGATCTATACAACTAAACACAGAGCACTTGGGGCGAGATTTTTTTATATTGTAAGACTATTGAAATACAGTGAAACCTCATTGTTGCGTTCCCGTTTATGTCGATTTCTCGTATCTGTCGATTTTTTTGGATGGTCCCAACAAATATTCTATATAAAAAATCATAAAAAAAAGCCACACACTATGCCCTTAAATCATTAATTTACTAGCATCCATCGATTAGATATTCTGTCCGAAAACCAAAATATATTCGGAGCTATTGTTTATCTGTGAAAAAACTATCTTAAAACTGATACTACCAAAATTCAGTAGCTCTAAGAGCAGGTAAACAGACACTCCCTAACCCCAAATGCTAGTATACACAACTACTTGCCGTGAAACGTTGCAATTATTAACAACCACTTAATTTATTTTTGATAATTCAATCACTATTTGTTTTAAATTACCAACATCAAAAAACAGGTAAAACATAATAATTGCAGGCATTTCTTTGTTTCAAGTCAGCAAACGAATATTCGTGCCGATAAAACGTGTATGTATAATGGTTGTGGTACAGACCAGAACCAGAAATTCATAATGGATGGAACGGATTTGAACTTTACTCTCGTTTCACAACAGAAACTTACGTATAATACTTTATTATTGTACTTAAATTTTAACAATTTTTAGCACGTTTCTATTTTAAATCAATGTTTTTTAATAATTTTTTTGGATTTTTGCCACTTTTTTAAATTTGGCAGAAATTTAGTGAATTTTATTTCAACATTTGGTGGATTTTCAAAATTAAGTGCATTTCAATATTTTATAACACAATACTTATATTAAATGATTGAACTATACTTTTCCATCCAGTATTTAAGATATGCCCACTGTTCATTACAGGCAATCAACTCAGTATACCCAAGGCTGAAAATAAATTTTTTTTTGNGTATTTAAGATATGCCCACTGTTCATTACAGGCAATCAACTCAGTATACCCAAGGCTGAAAATAAATTTTTTTTTGGGGTTAGGTTTTACTTTTTGAGGAGAGTGGTTCACATGTTGAGTTTTCCCGCATGCTGAGTTTTTTNTTTTTTTTTGGGGTTAGGTTTTACTTTTTGAGGAGAGTGGTTCACATGTTGAGTTTTCCCGCATGCTGAGTTTTTTCAATAGGTCCCATGAAAAATGAATAATAGAGGTTTCACTGTAATAGTGTAACCAACAACTATAAGTGTGACCCAAAGAGTTTGAGAACAGTCTATATATAACTAGAAGTTTTTTTGAAATTCTCAGTAGATGTCGCAAGAACTTGTGCTCTCCATGGAGAATTGCTTGATTCAATTATGTCAGCAGCAGTCAACTGAATTATTTCTAATTTAATGAACGCTTCATCTTTCTGAGTGTGANGCTTGATTCAATTATGTCAGCAGCAGTCAACTGAATTATTTCTAATTTAATGAACGCTTCATCTTTCTGAGTGTGACAACGAGTCTTGACAGCTATTTGATGACAATTAGTGGCAAAGTTCGAGAAAAAAATAATGATGGCCACATATTTTAAGTGAGGGATTTGAGCCACCAAACAAAAGTTGCACATCGGAATGTAGACTTAGTGCATTGTGGCCTAGAATCATGCCTGAACATAAACCAGGCACAACGTTCATTTCATAAAAAAGGGGTAAATTATTACAGTTCAGGAAAANAGAATCATGCCTGAACATAAACCAGGCACAACGTTCATTTCATAAAAAAGGGGTAAATTATTACAGTTCAGGAAAAATAGTGCAGTACAATGTATTCTTCCACCACAGCTGTTTTGTCAGTCAATAAAAGCATATTTATAAACAAAAAAACTACGTTTATCTTCCTCGTAGCATACAAATGTTTTTTCAGAGATTAGGTCAGATCACCTGTTTATTCCCAGAGGAACAGACAGGGCGACCCGTCCTAACTGTAACGGAAGTAAACTACGATAATACCAGGTGAAGGGGACCTGGGTCTAAACTAGACAAGAGCAGATGCAGCTAGGTAGCTATGATACTAACTGACCNCCAGGTGAAGGGGACCTGGGTCTAAACTAGACAAGAGCAGATGCAGCTAGGTAGCTATGATACTAACTGACCCTACCTCGATGGTGTTGTCCAGAAGGGACTCTCGTGTCATTACCAAAGTAGTAGTGAGTGTAAAGAGACTGAAGACATCTTCAGCGGTTTCTAGAACAAAGGCCAGGAAGATGTCTTGAAGGTAGTAGTGGTCTTTCGTGACGAAGGTGGTACGAGCAAAGCTACAGCACACGAGGTGGTGGAGCAAGCTGCGGCAACTGACACATGTAGATGAGGCAAAGTTATAACTAACAAATATGCCAGTACAAATCACACGTCAATTTCTAGCACAATGTAATGCAGTTCAAGCACCAGGTAGACGAGAGCCTAAATTACAAAAGAGTTACACACTTCCATCATAATTACATTTTTTATGAAAAGTAATAATAATAGTTTAGCTTGCAGATCCGTAACTACGAAATCAAGAAACCCCAAGGGTTGGCGGACCATAGTTAAAGACTGACTTCTTTAAGACAAAGACACCCTCAACCCACGCGCTCTGAGCGATGAAGCAAGACCTGAACCCTAGACAGTCTGTTCTCAGCCAGTTTTCAACACTCCCTGTTGGAGGCAAACAGTTTACCACATTTTTCAGCCTTGCACTTTAAACAATAAGTTACCAATGAGTCTATTTTCCTCTGCAAAGATGTAAGTAAATTTGACTAATTTCTTAAAATCATAGATGAAAAATCTCTTTGACAACAATGTCATTATAAATGGTACCAGAAACATATGAACCACAACACAACAAAAGAAATACAACTTTCAACAGATCACACCTATTGCAAACACTATTTTAAGTTTTAAACATGGCCAAAAACCATGTTTTCAAACTATTATTCTGAGAGAATATTTATGAAAAATAATTGAGCTCTGCATTGAACTTTGGAACAACCTCCACAAAAATTAAATAGTATTGTCGCAACTTAAGAGGTTTCCCTAGTTTTCATGTGCATCTCATTGTAAGCATTTGTAAAGATTCTAATTTAAAAAATATGGAATATTTACAATTTAATTCTTGTTGCGACAGAAATAAAAGTCAGTATTTTGTTTTCCACCCATAAATTTGGTTATTGAAACACATGTATGTGGCCATACAAAATTGTCCAAAAAGGATTTTAAAAAAGCTGTTAAAAACACTTTGTTTACAAAAATTCGTAAAGGACATGCGTTAAGGAGTATGATTTAACTGAACCATGGGTGTAAATTCCAATTTCCCTAAACAATATTTATTAAATGAAAAATTATTTATCCCAGCTTTATTGATGTCTCCAAACATGTAAACACTCTACAGAAAATAACCACAGAAGTCTGTTGTGAATTTATACGACCAGTATTGAAGCATTCACCAAACGCAGAAGAAGGTTCCTGGCAAACTACGTGATAGGGAATATTACCAACAGTATAGAGTAACATTATTTGTACATATGTAAAAAGAATATCATTCANCAAACTACGTGATAGGGAATATTACCAACAGTATAGAGTAACATTATTTGTACATATGTAAAAAGAATATCATTCAAAAATCTTTTTATACTTATAATACTCTACTAGCACAAACTTACATTTGTACTATTAAGAAATGTGCTTTAAGATGAGAATTTTAATTTATTTTTTAATTATTCGTGACCTAACATATACACAAAAACAATTTTTTTTAAAGTATGCTTCAATGCAGAGAATTTAATTCCTGAATAAATAGTTGCATTAAATATAACAGTTTCAATACTGGGTTCACATAGCCATTACATCTGAAAGAAGACGCATAATGGCATAATACAGAATGGGGGTAAAAAAGAATAATACCCCAACTCTGAAGGTCTATAATATCAAAACCAAACAACCTACAAGCTTGATTGACCAATCAAATGAACCATGGAAATTGTTTACCATACATTCCTTCATGTTCAATGTGACCACCATGAGCGGCGCGAATGACATCTACGCGATAATCAAATCCGTTCCACACTTTTGTCATTATGTCCGGTGTTACGGTTTGGATGGCATTCGTAACTCTCGGTTTGAGGTGGTAAGGAGGAAGTGAGCTCGCATTCGACACATCAATGTGAAGGGGACGATCTGATGTTTCCTTTATGTGCTGAGAGGAACTAGAAACGTCTGTCATCGCACCATGAGGGTGTGTTGTGTGTTAGTCCGCATCATGATGGCGACGGAACAGAAGGAGTTCTGTGTTATTCAGTTCGCTAAATGTGAATCGGTTATTACTGTTCAACGTGAATTCTGTCGCAAATGTGGACGTCGTCCTCCTGATAGATGGAGTATCGTACGTTGGTTTTGTCAGTTCCATGACATAGGGTGCATCTGCAAAGGCAAAAGTTCCGGGCAGCCGCGTGTGTCCGAAGAGAACGTGCAACGGATTCAACAAACGTTCGTTCGCAGTCCGAGAAAATCAACTCGACAAGCTAGCCAGGAAATTAAAATTCCTGAATCAACAATATGGACAGTGTTGCAAAAGCGATTGCTGTACAAACCATACAGGTTACAGATTGTACAGGCTCTTACCGAAAGGGATAAAGAATCAAGATGTGATTTCTGCGCGTTCGTTCTTGTCCAGAACGAAGTAGACATTGCCTTCATGTCTAAACTGGTTTTTGGTGATGAAGCGACATTCCATACAAATGGTAAGGTGAACCGGCACAACGTGCGGATATGGCGTCAGGAGCATCCACATGAAACAAGAACGCACTTCCCCCGAATGTGTTTTGCGCTGTATCCAAAGACACTGTTTTCGGCCCTTTCTTATTTCACGAGCCCACTGTTACTGGAATCCCTTATTTCGAAATGCTTACAGTGTGGTTGTTTCCTCAGTTAGAAGAGGTGGTTGGGGACTTAATTTTCTAGCAGGATGGTGCGCCAACCCACTGGTACATAGCTGTTANCCTCAGTTAGAAGAGGTGGTTGGGGACTTAATTTTCTAGCAGGATGGTGCGCCAACCCACTGGTACATAGCTGTTCGCGGATACCTGAACTAGACGTTGCCGCAACGCTGGATTTGTCTAGGAGCAACTGGTGACCAGACTTTTCATCACTGGCCCCCAAGCAGCCTGGACCTTACCCCCATGTGATTTGTTTTCTATGGAGATACATAAAGGATCAAGTGTTTTGTCCACCATTGACGACCTCAAAACGAGAATTACGGATGCCATCCAAACCGTAACACTGGATGTGCTGACAAGAGTTTAATTATCGCGTAGATGTCGTTTGGTCCGCTCGTGGTGGTAACATTGAACATCTTGTAACGTTGCCCCACGTTTAGGCCCGCCATAATTGTAATGTGACAGCCTCACAGTCAGGCGTCATATTTGTAATGTTGCACATGGCTCGTTGGGCCATATTTATAAGGATGCACGTCAAGATATTGACGGCTGGAAATTACCACTCGGCTAGTTCAGTAGTAGAAACACAAAGTTTATTTATTAAAGATGCCGCAGTTCACATATGCAGAGTACGAACAGGGTTCACCGATACACAGACAATCTAGAGCGCAGCGCCACAGTCGCTGTTGATTATTCTATACATCTCTAAAAGTTGCCTCGCCAGAATATTAATAATTGGAGACCTCCCACACTGGCGTAGAAATCATATGAGGAGAGTTAAGTTGCAGGTGTGGGGGCTATGCGCCACGCCCAACGCGGCCTTGGTGAGTCACTGCTGGTTATCGACTGCTTGCTCTAAGGCGACAGGAACACTTGTATTTGTCGCGTGCCTATCACCCCCCTCTCCCAAGATAAGGGCCTGGCGTGGGGCACCACGCATGCTCTTCCCACACTATCGAAACTGCGTAGCCTGCTTAACTGCGCCATCAATTAAAGATAAGCGAACTTCTAAAACAAAACCTGATGACGCAGTTTGGAAAAGCTTCTAATAATCTAATGCTGATGCTAACTGAAACTAGACTTTCAAAACGGCAAACATATGTCCGATAAACGTTAAATGACAAACGTATGTCCGATAACGATAAACAAACTACCATGGCTTTAATTTTGAACCAGATAAAATATTATGTAACTCTGTTAAACGAAAGAAAATGAACCACGTATCCCGAAAATGTCATTACAATTTATGAAGATATGGCAAAAAAACTTCACAGTTCCACAGTTCATTTGATTGGTCAACCAAGGTTGTAGGTTGTTTTGTTATGATATTACAGACCTTCAAAGTTGAGGTATTGTTTTATACTCAACCTATATACATATTTATATATATACACACACACACATACATACGGTTCTTGAAAAACTGTCGGTACAAGTGAGGTGACTGTATGAAATGGATGCAGTGCAAACAAGATTTGAGAGTATTTTGTTACGCATTATCATAATTAATGCAGTGTTGCCGAATTAACTGAAATTTACAAACTTTGAAGAATATTACTTTGCTTAGTTTGAAATTCCACATAATATGTAATTCAAACTCTAAAAAATGTGAAATTCCGTTATGTTTGGAAAGTGGAGACTAAAAAAAATTTTATTTACAATGAATCTAAAACTAATATATTTAGAATTAATTACGTTTTGCTGCACTTACCCTGTGAAATACTTCAAGTTTCACTCAAACTTGCACGCTTGACAAGCCACACATGCACCATTACAGAAGGTTTGCAAGGTTGCCTGCCTGCATGCACTAGACTAAGGGTGACGTAAAACACACTCACTGTTCTTAATCCATGGTTATCTCTCACAACCTACCATCCTGCACTCCATGCCTTGTCATAGCAAATATAACAGGTGCTACCCTACGCACACATCCTATACTCAGAACAGTCTTATATTCAGGGTGGGTGTAACGTGGGAAAACAAAGCGAGAGGCTCACTTGAGAGAGCTGGGACGGTGCAGAGTGGATGTCCTGGCTGGAGCTCACAGCGACGCTACTCGACAGGCTCTGCGCCGTGAATGGCTGCAAAGTCTCTGCCACGTTCGTGGTCTCCGTGAGCGGCTCCGTGCTCACCACACACGGCTCCACCGCACCACCACTAGGCGTGAATACCTTGCTATCGGCCAGCGAGCCTGTATACTCCTCGTTATCCCAGTCCTCAGGTGATGGGAAGTCGTCGCCCCATTTGTCTGAAATGTTACCACCACCTATAGTCGAACCACACCTGCCATCATATGTGTCATCGTTCCAGTCTTCAGCTGTGTCCATGTTGTTCCCCAACTTCCCTGAAACGTTGTGGAAAATTCATCAGTCTGTGACAGCACCACACATGCAACACAAAAAGGTTAACAACAAAACAAAAAAAAAAACATAAAATAAATTGAATGCTAAAAATATAATATCTAGAGTTAAAATTCAAAAATTGGTAAAATAAAAAACCCAAGTAAAACCATATAACAATAAAATAAAAAATCAAATACTGTCGCATGGTGATGGCACAACTGGTTCCACAAAAATTATAATTGCACATGTTTTCAAAATTTATTTTAGATGTTACACCTCCCAAGGCTTATCATAAAATATTTGTTATAGTTGTGAAAAACCTTTCTAATCTTGTGCAAGTATAATCGTCAACAGCGGAAGTTCTATGTCATTCTTATAAAGACTGTTTCCCCATATCGATAATTTATTTTCTGTATAGTCACACCAATTACTATAGGGCTTCTCAAGGTCAATTACAAACTTTTGAAATAAACTTTAGATAAATGTTACTGCTTCCAACTGCATATATTTAAAGAGCCACACAGACTGGCATGTGCCCAGTTAAGGTTTGTAATGGAGGGAAAATAGTTTCATAGCATCAAGTAAAAAGTGTTAGGCAAACATCTGCAATTACTGAAAATGTTTNTTTTATTTACAATGAATCTAAAACTAATATATTTAGAATTAATTACGTTTTGCTGCACTTACCCTGTGAAATACTTCAAGTTTCACTCAAACTTGCACGCTTGACAAGCCACACATGCACCATTACAGAAGGTTTGCAAGGTTGCCTGCCTGCATGCACTAGACTAAGGGTGACGTAAAACACACTCACTGTTCTTAATCCATGGTTATCTCTCACAACCTACCATCCTGCACTCCATGCCTTGTCATAGCAAATATAACAGGTGCTACCCTACGCACACATCCTATACTCAGAACAGTCTTATATTCAGGGTGGGTGTAACGTGGGAAAACAAAGCGAGAGGCTCACTTGAGAGAGCTGGGACGGTGCAGAGTGGATGTCCTGGCTGGAGCTCACAGCGACGCTACTCGACAGGCTCTGCGCCGTGAATGGCTGCAAAGTCTCTGCCACGTTCGTGGTCTCCGTGAGCGGCTCCGTGCTCACCACACACGGCTCCACCGCACCACCACTAGGCGTGAATACCTTGCTATCGGCCAGCGAGCCTGTATACTCCTCGTTATCCCAGTCCTCAGGTGATGGGAAGTCGTCGCCCCATTTGTCTGAAATGTTACCACCACCTATAGTCGAACCACACCTGCCATCATATGTGTCATCGTTCCAGTCTTCAGCTGTGTCCATGTTGTTCCCCAACTTCCCTGAAACGTTGTGGAAAATTCATCAGTCTGTGACAGCACCACACATGCAACACAAAAAGGTTAACAACAAAACAAAAAAAAAAACATAAAATAAATTGAATGCTAAAAATATAATATCTAGAGTTAAAATTCAAAAATTGGTAAAATAAAAAACCCAAGTAAAACCATATAACAATAAAATAAAAAATCAAATACTGTCGCATGGTGATGGCACAACTGGTTCCACAAAAATTATAATTGCACATGTTTTCAAAATTTATTTTAGATGTTACACCTCCCAAGGCTTATCATAAAATATTTGTTATAGTTGTGAAAAACCTTTCTAATCTTGTGCAAGTATAATCGTCAACAGCGGAAGTTCTATGTCATTCTTATAAAGACTGTTTCCCCATATCGATAATTTATTTTCTGTATAGTCACACCAATTACTATAGGGCTTCTCAAGGTCAATTACAAACTTTTGAAATAAACTTTAGATAAATGTTACTGCTTCCAACTGCATATATTTAAAGAGCCACACAGACTGGCATGTGCCCAGTTAAGGTTTGTAATGGAGGGAAAATAGTTTCATAGCATCAAGTAAAAAGTGTTAGGCAAACATCTGCAATTACTGAAAATGTTTTCTTTTGCTAGGGGTATGCAAATTGTGGGTTTTTAAATACAAATATTTTCTAATCGAGTAGTAAAATATTCAAATAACAGGAATGGTTTTGAAGTCTAATAGCTATCATAAACATTTCACTTCAGATATATATANTAGTAAAATATTCAAATAACAGGAATGGTTTTGAAGTCTAATAGCTATCATAAACATTTCACTTCAGATATATATAACAAAAATAAATATACAGTAAAACACCACTTCACGTCAACGAACAACTCTTATGGTTCCGACAAAAGNATATATATAACAAAAATAAATATACAGTAAAACACCACTTCACGTCAACGAACAACTCTTATGGTTCCGACAAAAGACGATGCAATACAATGTAATTTTCTTTCACTTATTTTTACATTGAGACTTCTGGGATATTAATAAAATACTGTATTCACGTTAAGTAACACTTTACATCTCAATTCCATATTATGGCAAAATTAATCTTACATACGGTGGAAGAATACACTATGTACATGCAAACCAATTTTAAGGAGGACTTTCTAAAGTGCTCAGTTACTGAAGAGCCTACATATAAATTTACTACACAAATAACACTAACAACTCTACAACTTGCACCTATCTTCAGTTAGTAATTTTTGTAATTCTCTGTCAACCAATAAGGTTCCACAGACAGACTAGAAAATATGCCACTGCAGTGAGAATAACTGCCATTATTTGCTTGAATTTTCACAAAGTGAGACAACAGTGAAAAAATTCCACCAATGTTTATTGTGCCAAGATGTTTCCAGGGTCTAAAAAGATTTTACCAATAAAATGCAATGTTAACACAAAGGTTTTGATAACAGAGTTGAAAGTAATATCAAAGTAGATTTGTTCTAGGCCCCCTTTGCACAAGCAAATTACAACCACTTGACTTCTCAAGCAACGTACAGAATTACAGGCTTTAACAGAAATCTCTCAGCTCACTATCAGAATACTGTAACTGTCCAGCTACTACAGAAACACATTTGCTGACTGCACTGTCTCCAGCAGAAGTTAGCACCATAAGACACTGCTGCTTCAAGACGGAAGGATTTCCCATTCAAGAATATGTCCCAATTACGGATTCTGAAGCTTGTCCCAACTGACGTAAAAATATTTAGTAATTAAGATATTGTTAACCGTTTTTGACTGAGTTTAGCAGCATGAAGTCCGGCCGAACAGAATGTCAAACACAGAGTTTCACTTTAAACACCAGAGTTCGTCATTGTGCAACATAGCGGCATGTGCAACAAACAAAAAAAAAAGTTAGTGGCTGTGAAAAATAACTACATGCCCAAAAAGTTAATCAAACAAAAACACTACGAAGAAAGAACTGTTTGCAAATAACTGTAAGCCCTGACACATAACATACCGCCCACCAAAATTTACAATTTTCCACACTACCAAGTCAATTGCTGTACACAAATTTCAGTCTATGGGAAGGCGACACAGCTTGACCGCAGGTCTTTTAACCTGTCCGTGGTGCAGCTTGATAGTCGTTGCTCTAGGCACACAAATCGCTGCCAGGGTGCAGCATGTTGACCCACCCCAGCTGCCACTGAGCGGAGCACAAAAGTCGTGAGTTCAACACTGCTTCAATCTGAGTACAGATAGCAGTCAACTCTTCAAATGTGAGGACCTATTGGCCAACAACTCGTTTCAGGTGATATTTTGTTGGCCTTACACCAGCTTCCCATGATCCCCCAAAATGTGGTACACATGGAGGGTTGAAATGCCACTGTGTTCCCTTTTCAACCAAACTATCCGCAATTTGGAGTTTATGTGGAGAAATCATTATGTGTTTATGCAACTCAGATAGACAGCGACTTGCGCTCCCAAATTGCCGCTGCGACCAGTACAGACGTCCCTGTACAATCCTAGTCTGGACGTGAACCTGAAAAAAACATTGAGAAAGCTATTTGTACTGAGACTGGCCCCAAAACTTCTAGGTGAACTGCCTTCGTACTCAAACAGGCAAACCAACACAAATAGGACTTTGTCACCTTGCATTACGAAGGTTAGATGTCTTGATTGTGAATGGTCCTACAAAATCAATACAGATGGCAAGAAAAGGTCTAGCTGACCGTACTCCTCTAGTGGGAAGATTCCCCTTAACAGGCTGGGTTAGAGTAGCACTAAAACGAAAACATTGTATGCATTTAGACTTTTGCTTTTACAGCACTTTTTCGTGACAAAATCTAATACTCCTTGTGAATTGCAGAAAGAGTAGCATCGGTGACAGTGTGTAGGCATGGGATATGGTAGAAGTAAATTACAAGGTTCGTATCACAACTTTTCTTAGGCAGCAGCACTGGATGTTTTGTAATGACACTGACATCAGAGTTCTGTAAGCATCCTCCCACATGCACAATTCCTTTTGAATTGAGGAACGGGCATAGTCTTCTAAGAATAGGTGAATACACTTTCCCTTAGCAATTGAGTTCTATGTCATCCTTAAACAAGTTGTGCTCTACTTGCTTGACTGAATGCTCCAACTCTGCTGTGCCTAGGGTAATGAATTGTTGCCATTCCTCCTTCACCTCATCAGGTGGAACTGCATCCCAGTCAAGGCCCAGGAGCGATAGCTTCCGAAGGAATAGCTTTGCACGGAACACAACCGGTGTAATCCAGCCCAAAGGGTCACAGATTATTGCAATTTCAGAGAGGACCGCACGCTTGGTTATGATTGCAGTTGCTTGGTGAATGAGGTACAAGAATGTGTTCGTGATTGCATTCCACTCAAGGCCTAACACCTTGATCACTTCCTTGTCTTCCTGAAGACAAACTGGAAACACACACAGACACTCGGGTACAGCATCCACTACAGACTTACAGTTGCTTGTCCATTTCCTTAATTAAAACCTCCCTGCTCGAGTAGGTCAATAAGTTCTCTCTGCAAGGCAAGGGCTTCTGAAACTGAGGATGCACCAGTTATGTCATCTATTAAGATGTCCTCCATTATAACTCTTGCCACATTCTGGTATTTGGCCTGTTCATCTATGGCAAGCTGCTGTAGAGCTCTCAAGGCTAAAAAAGGGGCAGAAGAGTCCTCATAAGTTACAGAATCGAGTTGTATGTCTGGATTCGTAGTTATGGATTCTCTCGCCACATCATTTGATATGACTTGTCCTCTGAATGTACAAATACCTGGTGGTACATCTTACAGATATCCATGGTAAATACTACTGGTACTGGATGGAGAAGGAAATGAGTTACGATTTCAACTACATCGCTTTGTAGTTTCGGCCGGGCCATTAGCACATAGAGCGAGTTTCCCGATAATGTAGAAGCAGAGGCATCAAATAAAACCCGTAACTTTGTTGTAGAGCTTCTTTCCTTATTGACACAATGATGAGAAATGTAATACAGTGTCTGTGACTCAGGAACTGCCTCCAAGCAGTGCATGTGCCCCAATGCCTCGTATTACTTCAGGAATGCATTATATTACCTTTTGATTTCTGGTTGGCTGCTGAGGCGACATTCTAAACGGTGTAGTCTGGTTGCCGCCTGAAGATAGGAGTCGCCAAGGTCATGAGGATGCTTGAAGGGGAGTCTTAACAACATATAATCAAGAGTACAGCTGCGAGTCTGAATTGTCTGGATTAACATGCTTCTCTGCAGGCAATTCCTCACACTCCCAAAACCTTCGTAGGGTGTCTGAGAGACTCGGCTGTGCCGCGGTGAAAAAGGAGACAACACTATCGGTGGCAGCAACTGATCCATGGTCAATCCTCCCCATAAGCACCCAGCCAAGCACAGTATGCAGAGCAGTAGGAAATACCAGTGGGGCTTGATGCTGCCCAACGTCCACCTTCGTCTGGGTAAACATCTGCTCCCAACAGAATGTCAATTGGACCACCAATGTCAAAAATAGGGTTGGCCAGTTCCAAACCCTCATAGTCTTGCTGCACCTTATAGGGCAACTGTACAACAGGCAACTCTGATGCAATGTCTTTTAAAATTAATGCTTCTATTGTAACACTGGGTTCAGCCCTCAGCAAAGGCATCAAGGCAAGTACCACCTTACCCCTGTTGGCATCAACAACCGAGTGGGCAAGCCCAACTACCGGAACCTGAGCACTGCATCGATGCAATCCCAACCTCTGGACACACCTTTCTGAAATGGACGATTGCCACCCTGAATCCAAAGGAGCACGAACTTGAACTAAAGCACTATTAGCATCCTTAATGTGAACCAAGACTGTTCCTAACACAACAGTACTTGAACAGTCCGTGCGATAGGTCATCAACACCATGGGGGGTGGGACCAACTTGCTCCTCTGTCACGGTTGGCAACACTGGACCAGCTATAGGTGCAGGGTTATGGAGGAGAGTACGAAGGCTTCTGTGGCAATGCATAAGCAGTTGAAACAGAGATTGTTTCCTCGCACCACCCTCACCTTCCTTTTAATGATCTTGCAAGAAATTCAGGACATTTATAAATGGAATGGTTTCCATGGCCTACATCTCTGCCAGAGGTGGCCATAAATGCAATATTAGCACTTGAACCAGGCCCAGACACGGTACGCTTGGTGACAGAACGTAACACAGAGACTGCTGACATGCCACTGCTGGCTAACAGCAGAGCCTTGCAAGCATGATGACATTCGTATGAGCCAGCCCGAATTGGTTACAGGTGTCCTGATCCAATTTCGGTAATACAATGTTTAACAAAACAAAGCTCCACTAACCTACTGGAAATTTGAGAATCCTAAGAACACCCAGATTTTCCTCTATCACATCTACCATGTTTTATAGTTTTTCAGGTGCATTGACAATGAGGTTTGGAAACTGCATAATGTTATCCCGGTGCATGGTGGCAATGGTTCGCACATCTTGATATAGCTCAATTAGACTTTCCCTAGCCAGTTCATAATTCTCAGTAAAAGGTGGAAGTAATTTTATTAATGGGTTCCCCTGATAAAGACGTGAGCAGATATTGGTGATTCTCAACCGGCGACAGCGAGCTGTTGTAGTGAATGAGGGATGTAAACAGGTAATAGAAACTCTTCGAGTCGGTGACTACGCCCTTAAATGTCGGGAGCTGTCATTTTGAAAACTTTTATTTTTGAGCCATTATCGAATGTGCTTTACGTGATTACAACAAACGAAACGAAGGAATATAACCGATAAAATAAACAATGAACGCGGTCGGAGCACAACGCATTACCACATTAAAAATACATTACTGCAGACCGTATTCATCATCTACATCACTGATCCAACCGGGAGGACCAAATTGTTAACCATTTTTGACTGAGTTAGGCCGCACGAGTCCAGCCGAACGGAATGCAAAACAATACAGAGTTTCACTTTAACACCAGATCTCGCCATTATGAAATATGGCTGAGCACGCACTAAACAAAAAAAAAAGTTGGTGGCAGTGAAGAATACCCACACGCACACAAAGTGAACCCAACAAAAACACTAGGAATAAAGAACTGTTTCCAAATAACTGTAAGGGCTTACATAATGCTTTGTTGAATTGGATGCAGCAGTTGTTGCACAAGTACTGTCACTTGAAATCATTTTTTACGAAAAAATTTTTAATTAATTTTTATTTCTGTTCTTTCAGCTTCCTTTTTATATGTATTATTTGATTCTCATGTGCAAGAATATATTTTAAGCAGACAACAATAAAATAATTATATTTTACCATTTCCCATTCCTTACACTTTCTCACACCATTATAAATTTCTTAGTTACTAGAAAAATGTAACATAGGGTTTCAACTACAGTTACATAAAATGAAGCAAAGGCTGCACAAACAATGACACTGTCAAGAAAATGTAAATGGTGAGGTGACATTGGGTTTGGAAGAAGACTACACGCCACACTGCAGTGCAGAGAGAAACGCAGAACTCTAAACTCACCCATCTTGACAGGGTCGGCGGAGCTGTCGTCGGCACAGGGGTTGTTCCACGTGTCGATGGGCCGGGAGAAGCCGCTCTTGTCGCGGCTCTGGAAGGTGCGAGGTCCCAGGCGGCCCCCTCCCCTGCCGCCGCGGCCAGACCGCCCAGGGCCATTCATCATCCGCCCCATGCCCCGGCGGTAGCCTCCCTCGCGCCCATCCTCCAGGTTCCGCTCGTTCTCCTTGTTCTCCCTGCCACGCCCTGGAACATGGCCCGGCTCTCACTCCACCCAATGCCCAGCTCTGTGCCCATTCGCAACACTGCTGCCTTATCCTCGCCATTCCTTCTGAGACACTTCCTCAGGAGCCAGCAATATTATACTATTGTTAACATTGAGAAACATTATGACAAAATACAAGTTGTTATAATAATTGTTTATGAAGTCATCAAAGATTCTAATGATTACCTTTAACTACAGACTTGTTTACAATTGCATAATACTTGCATAGAGTCTTTGGTAGCACATTTGTTTTCATCATAACCTCCGTAGAATTATTAGTATCTAATTTCCACAAATTGTTAGTGTGTTAAAATCAAAATCATAAGGTGTATAACTACAGTCTCTCACTTAGGGCAAGTTATGAACACAACACAAAGCAACTCACTACTCATTAAGCAGATTTATTCATTTGCACAACTAAAAGTAGCTAAAATTTTGTTTCCCATAAACCTTCAAAATTCAAATGCGACAGCCAGTCAACACGACTCAGCAGAATGAACACACATTCCAGACATTCAATAAGGCATCTTGCTAATGTCACAAATATTTTCCAGCAAAACCGTATTATATAATCACTATGATTATATATCAGTTAAATAGCAGAATGTTTTGATTAAATCAAAATATAACTGGCTCCATTCCTGCAATGTGTGTTTTGCAGGTGTCATATATTTAGGTTATGTATACAGAAAAACTCAACAAAATCTATATTTGACCTGCATGATGCCACACTTGTGGACATACATTTCGTACTTCACAATTTATTATGAAGTATTTTATTTTGGATGGGCTGAATAACAAAGAATATCGGTTCCGGTACGGATTCTACAATTTAAATATTGGTTCCAGTATTCGGTTCCATTTTGAATACTTGCATTTTGCTTGCAACTTCATTCAATCAATACAGGGAAAATTCATTAAATGTTTTATTCAACCTACCGGAGAATAGAACTATAAAAAAGTGCGAAGATAAGATTTTATGTATACAGATAAACTTGTATTAAATTTATTTAAGGTTAGTAAATATGTAACAAATTATTCTTTTTTTTTTTACATTAATAGGTGGTGATTGTGATGTGTTTGGAAAATACTTTAACTAAATAACTCGCAGTGCTAAAAGCGGTGACTTTAAAGATTGTCAACAACTCTAGCAGGCGACCTGCTTCCTTTTTTTTTTGCTTCTTTTATGCAGTGACCTGCTGGTTTTTTTTACTGTTGGAATGCCACATCTCTAAAAAAAACATCTCTTCTTACCTTCTCCAGCCCCCTTGGCTAGGCTATTCTCTGCCTTACAGGGAAACAAATAAGGCATGGAGAAATGTATCGATCAATCAATCAGCTGGCAGTGTTGCTTACAGGGGCGGGCTGAGTGATGAAGACAGAGAAGGGAGAGGACAGTTTACGACTACCACTCCTTAATTTTTTTTTTCCATGTATGGCATGTACCCCAGAATTTTTTTCCTTTATTTTTGGGGAAAAGGGAGTGCTGTACAGCAGGTAGTTATTTTTGTAAGGAGAGAGTTTTGCAGTAAATTTATTGCTTTTTAGAAACGAGAACCAAGTAGTAGTAGTTAACCTAAAACTGGTTCCGAGTCAAACCTCAAGAACCGAACTGGTATAAATTGAAACAGAAGAACCGAACCGACCCATCCCTAATTTTATTATCTATTATACGAATCATTGTTTATACATGTATTCCTAATGAGGTGTCAATTTCAACATCTGTTGTGTTCATGATTTTCATATTTTATTAGTTCTCCAATGTAGCAATATCGGTGAGTACAACTGAGAAAAATGAGCTGTCTACTTTTTTGACCTTTAGTCGCAATTGATACTAGGGCTGAGCCGATACCGGTACCGATATATCGAAACCGGCCGATATCGTAATTATCGGAATTGTGCGCAATTCATGTTTAAATCGCCGATATTATAACCGATATTTTGCCCTAAGAATCTAAGATGATGCTGTTTTCAACTTGCCATAATTGGAGTGCCTTGCTCACTATAGTGAAACATTGTTGTTGCGTCCCCGTAATGTCGTTTTCCCGTATCAGTCGATTTTTTTGGATGGTCCCAACAAATATCCTATATAAACAATGTTAAAAAAACCCGCATGCTACGCCCTTAAATCATTAATTTACCCGCATGCATCAATAAGATATTCTGACCGAAAACCAAAATATATTCGGAACTATTGTTCATCCGTGAAAAACTATCTTAAAACCGGTACTACCAAAATTCAGTAGCGCCAAGAGCAGGTAAACAGATACTCCCTAACCTCAAAAGCTAGTACAGTATACACAACATTGCAATTGTTAACAACCACGTAATTTATTTTTGATAATTCAATCACTATTTGTTTTTAAATAACTCACGTCGAAAAACAGGTAAAACATAATAATTGCAGGCATTTCTTTGTTTCTAGTCAGCAAACGAATATTCGCGCAAATAAAACGTATGATTAATAGTTGTGGTACGGACCAGAACCAGGCCTTCATAATGGACGGAACGGATTTAAACTTTACTCTCGTTCGACAATGGAAACTTAATAATTTTTAGGTCAGTACGGTAAATAACCATGTAAATTATAAGCATTAAAGGGGAACAGTATTTTTTCACTGATTAATTCTGTTAAGATAAAATTACGCTAGTAACTTTTTTTAAGAGTAATGCAGTATCAACTGTCACACAAGATGGCGAATGTTGTTTAATTTGGAGAATTTAAAAACATTTTGCGGGCAACGGAATTTTTAGCAAAGTAAAATATAATTTCAAAAATCGGATTTTTACATGTCAAACTCAACAATTTTTAGCACATTTCTTTTTAAATCAATGTTTTTAATAAAGTTAGTTTGATTTTTGCCACTTTTGTTACATTTGGCAGAAATTTAGTGAACATTCGGCGGATTTTCGAAATTAAGTGCATTTCAATATTTTATAATACAATACTTATATTGAATGATTGAGATATGTTTTTTCATCCAGTATTTAAGATATGCCCGCTGTTCATTACAGGCAATCAACTCAGTATACCCAAGGATGAAAATAAATTTTTTTTTGAGGTTAGGTTTTATTTTTTGAGGAGAGAGGTCCACATGCTGAGTTTTTTGCGGTAGGTCCCATGAAAAACGAGGTTTCACTATTTGGTTTTATTTAATTAATCACTATTTTTAAATTGGTTTTTAAGTACCCAGCTGGCTGTGTTTATTTTCAAAGCAAAATTAGGCATGTTTTGCATTATTGCAAAACTGTTTACAATATTTGCAAATGTTTGATTTCGAGAGGCGGTACATCATCGAGGTCCTATAGTACCACAAACTTAAAACGGCACATTGAATGTACGCACCATTTGAAGTGTTATGTTTTTTTAAGATTTTCATTGCTTAATGACATGCTTTTGGAGATTATTTTTGTCTTATAGATATGCTTAAGCTTAATATGTCGTTCTTAGATTTATATTTATCATAATATTTAGGCCTATCACTGAAACAATAAAAACCAAGACAATTAGAATTTTATTTAGGTAAATGTTAAAAAATTAGGTTTTTATTTTTCAGTATCGGTATTGGTATCGGCAATATCGGTAAGTTTGTATCGGCAATATCGGAAAAGGCCCAAAAACCATATCGGCTCACCTCTAATTGATACACTGTCACAACTTGTTGGAAGCGTAAACTAGTGTTAATATATTTGAAACCAGCACCACATATACATATGCAACCGACTGGTCCAAGTTTACACAAAACTCGACTGTAGTTCAAATTATAGCCACTTGGGTGTTCATTGTATGTGGGTGTTCATTGTATGTTACAAGTTTTTATGCTGGCAACCATATTACTCCGCATCTATGACTCAAAACTTTCATTTAGTCTGTTTGTAAACATTAGGTGGTACAAAAATCCATACAAATGGCATACCTGTGCTATATTTTGCACAGACGAAAATAAAGAATAATGCCACCCAAAAATTAACCTACATTAATTAGGTGAGAAAATACACTAATAAAGCCAGCCCTCCTAATGAGATAAAAAAAAACTCTGATCATGTGTGTCTCAGCAGCCCTCTTCACTTTAGCGAAGATTGCAGGCATGCACAAGCTGTGAGCTGACCACAGTTGTCATGGCAGCAAGCTGCTATTGTCCATTCACAGTTTCTTAGGATGTTTTGAAACAAACCTGATGCCTAGTTTGAATAATTGAATTTCACACCCTCCTACACAGTATTTAACAAAGCACAACAGCAAAAAGTAGTCAGATGGCAGTGTTTACGTATCCATGTAGCAGAAGTATACGTAGCCTGTAACCAAAAGTAGAACTTTAGCAGGGATTCAGAAAAGAAACTGTCTCCACCATAAGTGTCCAGTTATATAGAACTAAGAACAGGAGGTAGCACCACTCACAGCCTCTGTTGTCGAGGGACCCCCGCCCCCTCATCCTGGGGGGCCCGCCGCCCCGCGTCCGCGATCGTTCCCTCTCTGGGTTCACCTCCCGCTCCACAGACCAGTCCTCCTGATCCGTGTCTCTGTTGTTCCCTGGAGACTCTGATTTTGCTGTGCTCGGCTGCCGCACCTTCTTCTTTTTCACTGACGTCTCCCATTCCCCCTGCAAAAACCAACAACTAACCTTCACGTTCACTTCCACACTGCTGTGACATGTACAGTCATTACCTACAACACACTGTTATTGGCATGATAAGTCTCCAACAAACATTAGTGACACAAAGTATGTGACAGAACAAGTGAAGACAACCTTAATTGAATAAATCCAAGAAATGTTATGGTGACATGTACATTGTTTTTTTTTTCCAGCTACCAGAATTGCCTAAATTTGTGGTGGACATTCAATAAAGACATGCAAAATTCCAAATTTACGTCATAATTATACATGGCACAGAACAGTAAGGATATACCTACAATATGCATACCACAGCAAGTTCTTTATTGAATACCTTTCAGGGGACTGTCCCACATTTCCAAACATTCAGATTTTCAGTAGAAGAGGAACTGACTTGTGAATCAAAAAAATATAATTTTTAACCTTATCAAACTTTAATGTGATTATAATGAGAGCAGTACATTATCCGTGAAGAAATTTACCTAACAAACACAATTTTTTTTTTAAAGTCTTATTATAAAAAACATATCCCAACTTGTGTATAAAGAATATAACATCACACAGTGCCGTATATAACTGATAAGCAGACACCAAATGCAAACTAACTCCAAACTTTCAAACCCTTGAAAAAGAAAACAATATGACACAGGAAGCAAGTCAAATTTTGAATGTCCCGCAAGCACTCAACTGAGACATCGTGGAGAGGTTATGAATGGGGCAGTGCACTCACGGCAGGCAAGACAGAACATAGGAAGCTCTAGTGGCAGGAGAAGTGAGACAACTCTACCCTGCCACAGACTCCTTTCTCTGACATCACGCTGGTTGCTAGGCAACTAGTTCCCACCCCACCAGCCATGTAAGAGGAAACTGGGCTCTACCAGTGTCGGAGGTCAGCCGAAGCTTACTCAATCCAGGCTACATAACTACAATTAACACCATTGCAATATCATTCCTGCATGGCCAATGTCTGCCTTTTGAAATGATTAATACTACTACACCTTAAAAAAGCCATGCGAATTTGAAAGAAATAAAAAAGGCAATTAAAGTTTCTTTCTTTACTTTCTTCAATACAGTCAACTCCTGATAAAATAACTGCAGTAATAGGTTTCCTTTAAGTCGAGACCCATTTTCCAGGGAACCATAAAACCTCCATTAAAAAAAATTCAAACTTGAATGAAATAGGATGAAAACTAAGTTTCTAGCATTTATCTTTGTTGAGAGCAATGTGATTCTCTACACCAATCTTTTACAACTTGGAAGAGAGTAAGATCTAAAAATAGACATCTTCAATAACATGATAGTCTGCCCCTGCCATCAAGTTCACTGCTGTTTACCCAAGCACTCCTGCCCGGGCTGCTGTTACTCAAGGTACACACCAAGAGTCACCTAGCACAGACACCAACTTTGTAAGAAGACATAAATTACACACGACTGAACTGCTGAAAAGGACAAATAAAAACAGTCTTTCTTTTACAAGGCTGTGAACAAATAAGCCAATTACAAGTTCATAGCTTGAAAGTTTATTTACTGAATGTAAAGGTTTTTAGGACAATAGGGAAGTGAAAACTTTAAATAGAACATTATATAGTGGATTCTCTATCATCGTTTCTCAGGGGACTGACAAAAAATTGCAATACATGTGGACTTTCAATGAATGTAGTCTTGAAATGGATAAATAAAAAATGGGATCAGAGAATATGTTCCACGGATGCAGGATTTCAATCCATCCAAGTTCAAAACATAGAATAGAGGCTTCACTGTACACTAATTTGTTATTTTAAAGCTCTTTCCGGACAATTCACTGCAATGGTTTCGTGTAGTTAATATGTTTGAGAAAATGTTTGCAGTGCTAATTCATATGAGGTCATGGACAGAATAACAAATTACGTCAAAAGCACACAGTTTTATTAAAATATTTGAACAGCAAAATCTCACCATTACAACCTCTTTTTTTGACACCATATTTTTTTGTAAAAAAATGTTAGGAACAGAAAAAATTCTGTAATTTCTTTTTGGAAAATTGTGATAAAACAGTCCCTACACATTGTATTTAATACTACTACAATCAGTCCATATCTAAAAAATAAATACCACCTCCATTTTGATGTATAGAGGTCAGGATGGGTCAAACTAGGTCAAATTTTTCAAAACCTCTAAAGCTATAAACAATTTATATGCACATTTTTTACTTTGCTTCGTTTTAAAAAATTACGTTACACATCCATTTTTAAAAAATTCAATTTTTTTATTTTTATAGTAAAAAGATTTAATTTTTTTGATTGCTGACATGGGTTTTTTTTCCGCAGCGGTAACACTTTCTAAACACCAAAATGTACACTTTTGAAGGTTGGCAAGCTCATTCATCACTTAATACAGCGGCCTTATTCTAAGTTATTCGTTTCTTATAAACAAATAAAATTTGTTATTACTCAAATTTGAGTTTCCTCATGAATGGAGCTATTCTAAGAGCATTTTATTAGTGTTCATTTGACGTCACTATGTTTGATAAGAAACCCGAAACTATAACGAAGCTCTTCAGGATTTTGTTACGCATGTTTATTATGAAAACTTGGCGGTTGTAGGGTTGAGCCGATACCGGTACCGATATATCGAAACCGGCCGATATCGTAATTGTTTGCAATTCATGTTTAAATCGCAGATATTATAACCAATATTTTGCCCTAAGAATCTAAGATGATAAAATTTTCATCTTGCCTTAATTGGAGTGGATTAGCGCACTAATTGGATTATATTAAAATAATAACAATTTTTAAAATACGTTTTACTAAAGTACCTAACTGGTTGTGTTTATTTCTAAAGCAAAATTAGGCACGTTTTGCATGAATGTTTACAAAACACGTATACAACAAAACAATAGTAGCCACCATTTGCGTTTACCGAATTTCATCTCTGTAGGCAGGCTTGCTGAAGGAACAAAACTTAACATTTAATCAGTCCAACACATATTTAATATTAACAGTAATTAATATTTAGGATTACCTCCATAAATATTTTGTCTTAGTAGTTTCATGTCCAATCGTGAACACGGCGACACACAAAAAAATTATGTATTCTGTAACGTTCTGCACTTGTTACACTGCCGAATGTTTACGTTGCCTCGGCTAGCTCAAGATAGAAACACGAGACTCAGTAAATTGGATGCTAGTTACTTAAGAAAGAAGTTGCAGAGTATTTTGATATATCTATATTTATTTAACTATTAAAGTTTCACAGTTCACAGAAGAAGTTCCAGTTTGCAGAGTACGAACCTTCACACTTAATTATACCAGTGCAGAAAACAGCGCCACAGTAGTTTACTTATTATTTGTGTGTCTGAATACTGTCCCGAAGAAATAATACCTGCTGCTACCTCCCACACCGGCTGAGAAATGAAATAATAAAGTCTAGTTGCCGATGTGGGGGTTATCGTCCTGCCCGAACGCGGCCTCAGTTAGCATTGCATGATGCTTCTGACGACTGCCCTGACCTGCCCTCACGGGCAACGTGAAGTGACGTAACTCCCCTGATGACTGACTTGAATAAGTGAAGGGCGCCAGACAGACACGTCTTTTGTTCTGTCTCGCACCCCCCTCTCCTGCGATAAGCGCCTGGCATCCGGCATCTGCATTAACTTTTGTAATAGCAAATCACTATAGTAAATTTTTAAAATGAAAATAATTATTCTTTGGTTTCTAGTTAGTGCTTTCACCTTAACTGGGGAATGGCTTACGCTCAATTGTGTACACAGAAACAAATTTATATGAAGTGGGAGGGGGGATATACTACAAGACGAGTGAAGCAGACTTTAACCACTCCATTTGCCTTAGTCGGGCGGTTTCAAATGTGTACCGACTTCACATACCTCTGGATGACTCGCGTAGCTTTGTTGCAGGGTGTCACTCCGTCCAGCTGCAGACAGACGCCTGTCTACTTCACCCACAACTACCTGCCAAGTGCAGCCCTAGATGCTGAACGTTAAGCTGCCATACAGAGTCTTTGGGGCTGCTCGGCTACCCAACTAACCATGCTCATAGAGCTCACTAGTCAGAGTACCAACCATTGGGATTACCCTCACCCCCCACGCCACCACGTCTACCGAGACTAGACGTTCCCTCAGTTGGCAACCTAGGATCAGTTCTTCAGGCCCTAATCAGGGTTCAGGTTGGATATGTCTGTACTTGTCTTGCCAATAAACAGACATAATCCATATTGGCCGATTTATATCCAACAGCTACTTCTAACCTGCCTCCTATCTTGTACTTTGTCTCAGTGATCTGCAAATACACTTGCATGTGCTTGCTCCTGCCACCACCCCTTGTTCCTTCCTTGCCTTCAGGGAGCCCTGACTGCTGAGCGATGGCCCACTCAACTGTTGCACCCTTCTATAAGTGCTTGATTCTGCTGGTGACGTCCCCTCTACCAACGTACTTGCAGGAAGTAAGGCCTATCTACCACTAAGTCCTTTCTCTCAGGTAGTGCTCGTACCTACAGAACACTCTCAGTCACCCTCTCAACGCTATCTTCCCACTTATGCCTCACCACAGGGCTGGGCAGGATAAAGCTGCAAAACAGGGGCTAGTCCTGATTGGAGACCTGGTAGAGGACAGACAGAGTGCCAAGTACCTAGAAGAGAGGAACTACCACCAGCATGACCAACAAAGGCCAATATTCAAGATTCAAGCTACTGTGACATGTTCCTCACACCGTCTCCCCACTGCCTCATCCTCCATCCAACAAGCCTGTGGGCTTACCATGCAGCCATAGAAAAGGTGATTCAACGTCTCGCGCTCTAGATCAGTTACAAACCTGTCCGACCCTGTCTAGTACTCCTCTCCATGCCCAGCGGGCCATTAACTGTGAAGGCAACAAACCCACTAACCCAGCACTCAGAAACAACCCCATTAAGTCGTCGGTGCCTGCCTCCCAGCCCTTNCCTTGTTGTGGGGGGGGGGGGGCTCAGACACCATTAATTTCTGGGAGCATCCATTAGGCAAGGCATCAGCATGGACATGGATTTTCACCTGCACACTCAACTTTGTAAAAAATATCTGTAAAACACAAACATTTTCGCTGCCTCTAATATTTTCGATATACATTTTTAAAAGAAATTGTATGGAACATCTTATCCAACAGAAAATGGCTAAGTATTTGTGTATTGTAAAATTTAATTTCTTGCTTTTAAGTGTAACATGATTCGCTTCAGCATCACTGACAACACAAGAGATGCAATGATTGTCTAAAAATCTGATACATTTCATTCTGACAATCACTTTGGTAATCTCAAAAATACACACTTTAGCATTCAGACACTTGCTACTGGAATGAAATTATCAGATTAATTCCAAAGCGAAATTATTAGGATTGTTTATAAAAATTGGACCCCTGGTGTACGTTTCCTTTTTGTAAGCAAACGTATTGGAGAAAAGTTTAATAGTTTTGCCAATAAACTATTATTTCGAACATACTGCAACGCTGTTGAAGCGCCAGGTAAATGGACCCCTTAAAAAAAACTTACTGTAAAGTAATAAAGCTGCAACCAGGTACAACAGCCCACGCTACACGGGATAAGGGGGAAATGTTTTCAGTTAAGAGTCCATTTTCTCTGACGAACTCAAAGATTCAGACAAGGAACACTTGAATATTGTTCTATATCCTTGGGGAAAAAAGATTGTTGCAAGGTGGCATATTACTTTTAGGTACAAATCATAGACAGGAAACTATAAAGAGCGTAGGTAACGGAGTGGCAACTGACCTGGGCCATGCCCTCGAGCAGCATGTTGACGGCCCTGTCTGGGTCGTTATCACAGTCGTGCAGTGCAGTGCAGACCTCGTCCTCCGACTTGCGTGTGGCGTCCATCACCTGCAATCACGTCGTGCACACACTACTCTCACCTCGTATCAGCACAGCAACACTGTACTCCAGGGCAACATGCACTGGACCTGCTCCCACAACTGTATCTAGGCCACTGGCTTCGTCACCGTGAAATCACCTCCAAGCCCGGTAAACAAATGTATGGAAGCATGCACAAAACTGATGAGCTAGGCTGGCCGGTAGCTTATCTAGCTACTCTCCTCATGGTATACAGGTCAGTTTGCTTTGTATTACCTTAAATTTGCAATACATGAAATCCTTTCACCAAAATCAACACTATGAACTAAAAAAAGTTAGTGAAATGAGATTGATGTTATTGCAAAATAAAAGGAAATATGAGCATTTGATCAAAACAGCATTAAAAATAATGTGTTATAACTGGACTTAATTCATAGTTTTTATAAACATAATCACACAATATTTAGCAATTTATTTTTGCACCAATGCACCCATCAACAGTATATATGACAATTATGTAATGCAATAATCTGTGTCAGAGTTAATTATTCAATGATCTCATAAGTAAAATTCAAGAACTAATAAAAGGTATTTTTGACGAACTGAACAAAGAACCAGAAAAAAGTGAATCTGAGACATCCATAACCGACTGCCATACCAAGCATCTATGTCAAATGCCAACAGAATTTTTTTTTGCTGTGCAGCAGCAACATACTGCGCTTCAATCATCTGTTCATACTACTCCATGAATTTTTGCGCTTCAATCATTTCTTCATACGACTTCATGAATTTTAACAAGTCAAAAGTAAACTCTTAACCTGCTATGTAAACTGGACACACTGAGAACTGGCTGGGAACTGTCAAAATACGTCACAAAAGTATTCATAATGTTTTTCTAATAAATATATGCTCAAAATATATAATAATTTGATTTACAACTGAACAATAAGGAGACTGTAATGTGCGTAAAATGCATGTGCCAGCCTGGTGGCAATAAACATGACAAACCCAGCTGTGGCACACCCAGCTGTGGCACACCCACTGTCTCTACATCAAGTAGCCTGCAATTTGGAAGTAAATGAAAATACATGCTACAATTACTGCACACTAGGGTGGAACGAAAGAGTCAAAAAAGTAATTTTTATTTTAAATCATTTATTAATAGTGCGGGAAAGTTGCTTTTTGGGCTCTGTATGAAGCATGCAATATCTCGATACAAAATAAAAATATCTTCAGCTGCCCCGAGGGGCATGAAATATTTTCATATAAAAAAATCACTTGACACTAACTACTTTAAACAGCATATTTTTTGGAGATTCCAGTCTCGTACGAATGTATCAGTCTCTTATGTTGTATCCACACACCGCTGATGAGGTTTCAGTGACCAGTTTGACGCATCTTTCTACCACCTGGGAGTGGCAAGGAAATAGTGGAAAACTCAGCTCTGTTTTCCCGCTATTTATAAGATTCTAGAGTTTTTTTTTGCGATACCGGGAATGTTAGCGGAGGTTCAGTGATAGTGCACGACTGCCAGCATATAATATCTTGATATTCCTTTGCATTAAAGTTGAGAGGAGGAATAACAAAGTAAACCAAGCTCTCGAATGTGTTTTCTGTTGTCAGTAATCATGGGCAGTAAAATGTTTTCGGGATGGGCAAAGTAGCTGTTCCTCTGGGATTACAGGATCTATCACCATGTTAAGCTCATTACTCAGGTAATGCGAAACTTGGATCGTTTTAAAAACATATTTAACACCGTCTTTGCATGAAGAGTGGCACTTTATAGCAAACCAGGTAACAGCAAACACCTTCACAATGTATTCTGCTAGTATCGCAGATTACGTGACTGTTTTTCACTTGAAAAGTGCAGTAATCACCCATCTGGCATGCCATATCTAACCGGATGTCTCAGTGACAAACTTCCAGAGCACGAACCACTTACAACTGCTTCACAAATATCTAGGAGGTATTTCTGGTCTGCACTTAGGTAGTTTTTATCGATGACTGGTATTTCTGCGACTATCGGACGGTATTCAGCTATTTTAAGCTTTTCACATACGACCAGTTGCTTGCAGATAGGACTTGAATATTCCAGACGGCCAGTAGTCGATCCATCCAGGTGTTGAAACAGACGACGAAGGGAAAGTTCATTGGCGTGAAGTTGACATACTAGTCACTGAACCGGACGTCCAAGAAAGGTTTCCAGCTTCGTGATAACTCAGTTTTTGAGTCCAGTGTTAAAACCACAGTGCTGTCACATCAAACAGCAGAGAGATTTGAATAGTCAAAATTGTTTTTTTCTAGATGTTCAACAATAGAAGACTAAACAGGCTTTGCTGAGCCGGATGAAGGAGACACATGCCCAATATAAATAGACTCTGGTTCCTGGGTCAACGAACAATGTTCCTCTTATTGTTTTACGATAGGATTTTCTCAACTTTTCTTCAAATCTCATTGTATCGTCTTTTCATTCATCAAAATATAAGCCCTGCAGCATTATAGTATTATTCATATCTCTTTTGCAGATTTGCGCTGCCTTCTACTTGCTGTCTATGTACTTTCATTTTATCCATTACCTTTGAGGTGTTTTCTTTTGTAATAATGCCAACATCTTCTAAAACAGCACTGGCAATGGACGCTGCACTTCTATCAGACATCCCTGTCCTGTCGCAAGCTAATGCAAATTTAGAGTGTATGTGTGTGTGTCATTTGAGAATTGGGATTTTCTCTAGACGGAGACTTTTTGGCTTTGATTGTGGACTTGGGATAAATTCGTCAATATTGACATAAGAAAAAAAAAATGGAATCTGAATTGTTGGACAGAGGCAATCTACTTTCGACTGCAGTTTTTCTGTATTTAACAAGTCGAGATGAACTTTTCACTTGAGTCTAAGAGTTTCTTTCAATCACCTTCGATGCAGTTTTATCTACTGAGCCCATTACAATCTTCCGGTTGTTTATTTGATCCCTAGAGAAACGCGCGTTTCGCCAGTGTAACTTTGCGTCCTTTTGCACAAATCAGAGCATTTGCAAGAAGAAATATCAAACAACTTTGTTTTTGCACTATCCTGGAAATCCTAGATCTTTTTGTTTAGAAATTCGCTGCCTTTCCGGCCTTTTAAAGGCTTAATAAGATTTCTATATTTGTCATGGTGAGACCGTAAAAGTTGTAAAATACGTGTGTGAGAGACAGTTGAAATTGAAGCCTTCTGCCAAAATTCTTCTATCGTTAACGCAGCTGGACTGGCTATTTATTAAAAAGATGGCTCTTTCATATTTATTTGGTGCTTACTTTCGCGTTTTATCCAGAGATAGAACTTCATAACATTATCGTACGTAGGTAAAACAGTCGCGCATAGTAGTTCTGGAGCACCAAATATCACACAATTCCACTTATTCCTAGTTTGCACTTGAGGTACAATTTCCAATGTTTTTGCTTACAATAGTCAGTAAAAATAGTTAGTGGAGGTCAAAGTTCAATAATCTTACAGCAAAGTACTTGACAATGTTATGAAAACAATTAATCAGTATATTTGCAAGACGCGAGTACAAGACAACTTTGCGCTAGCCCGTGGCGCAAATAAACTATCCAATACTTTGCCCTTCACCCCCGCACCACACTCCTCAGTATTCCTTACAATTTACGCGAGAATTTCGCTTTAGATACGTCAGGTCTGAAGTTTTTTGTATCATGATGAAATTAGACCCAGAAACATTTTTACCTAAAATTCTGAAACTTTAGGGGCTGGGGGCAGCTGAAAATATTTTTTTATTGAAATAAAACTCTGTATAAATAAACATGAAATTAAAAGGTATCTTTTCTGCACTATTAAAATTAAATTAAATATTAAAAACAAAAAAATTGTTCCACCCTACTGTACACTGCCAACACAAAGGCAATGTCAGCCAAATTAAAGTCCAAAAACTATGCCAAAATTGGGTTTGAACTCGCTATCTTATCAGAAAAAGTTTGTGGCGAAGTAAATTAATTCAGGCAAAATGAATCTCATGAAAAGCAAAGAACATACAATTATTTTGTACAAAAGTGTAGGGCATACTATGGTCCTAATTTTAAATTCATAGTAGTTAGATATGGCAAAGCAAGAAACAACAGTGCTGCTTCACAGTATTCGCCCGAAAATAAGACAAAAATTTTCACTTTAAACTGTATTTAAAACAATGGAGGTTGTCTTACAATCGACAGCAAACTGTTTCAACCTAAAATAACACAATGTTTACATACCCTTTCAACTGCCAATCACAACACATGTAAATGCGTATTTTTTTTCATATAAATAAAACACACACACACAGAGAGAGTTGATAATAACCCAGAATATAATTCAGTTATACCTAAACTTCCCTATTTACATAGTAGTTATAGCATTAACCGACTGCCGCTAAGTAAATAATGGTGGCCATTTTGAATTCAAAACATGAAACTCCGATAACGTGGTGTGAAAGTAGTGTGCACTTTTATTTCTTTCAAGTGTTTAGTATCAACGTTCATATTGTTATTTTAGTATATGGTCATGATTTTTTGTGTAACACTGTAAACAAAACAAAAGTTTGTAAACAGTAGTCTGAAAATATTTTCCAAAATAAAAGAGTAAAAATTATATGCCACATATAGTATTTTTTAATGCCTTAAAAATATTTAATACCAACATTTATAGCATCAAACTCAATCATTTAATACTTTAATTTTATGAAGTGATTTAATGAAAAAAACAAAGCGATTGAGCTTATTTTTTGTGGTTCCATGCACTGACTTTCTAAGCAAGAAAATAAAAATTGTGAGTAAATTTTTTTTGACACATGATATAATATGGGGGTTGTCTTACTTTCTGGCGAATACGGTATTTTATCTTCCCAGTAAGGGTTTATTAAATTTATGACTTGTTTTTGAGTCAGGTAAATTAGTGGTACAAAAATAAAACTTTCCTGAAACTATGAAGCAACCACTATTTGACGAAATGATATGGAATCAATGGCCCAAGAAGGAACCAAAACATTTTGCAATGTGCATTTGTAAAAAAAACTCTGCATTTCAAACATGATGCAAAGAACCAAAATTGGCAATAAATGCTGCTTCAAATGTAATACCGGATAAGACAAGAACGTCAAATTTTTTTGGATTGCAAGATAGGAATCTACATTACATGCTCTCTCCAGTCTGGAAATTCTTACCATTCCCATCTCCAGTGCTTCATAAGTACGTGATAGATGGATGTGTATGAAGTATGGTTACTAAGAGACAGTACGCAAGTGGAGCAAACTAGCAGATGTACGCAGTGAGTCACTAGCACAGAGCATCACGATATCCGGGGCATGCAGGCGGTTACCGATAGTCGGAGATAAGGATGTCCTGTCAGATCTGTCTGCAGGAGTCCGTAAAGGGGTACTGTTGCATCAACCAACGCAAATTGCGAACAAGACTATGAAAATAGCACAAGATAGCACCGTTGAACAATGATAAAGCGAAAAACACGCAACACAAGCTATCTGCTTACCTAACAAGGCTATGACACCATCTTGACTATTGTTTCCTGGTTGAGCAACAGGCTGGCCAGAAGTTCTCTGCTGTACGCAGGGTTGCCAATCATTCATACGCCTTCTTCATGTCCACAGTACACTACATACATCCTGCCCACCTTGAAATGATTTCAACTCTCAGTAGGTAGCGAGCAAAGTTTCACAGCTGGACGCTTTAAGAGTCCATGTGAAGTTTGCCGGGTAGCTACTCGTGCAACACCATTACTTCCTGGGAGGAGCTCGGCTAACCATCCAAGGCGGAATGCGGTCCTCCTTAACCAAAACAAGCTAGTTAAGGCTAAGCTGGAGTCCTTGACTTGGATCGCTGCTGGAGTGTGTGGAGATAGTCGCGATGCCACTCGCGCCAAAATACCTCAAGTAAGCGCTCTACCAGTTGCCAGAGCTGGAGCCAGTTCACTTTGACTTCACCAAGATCTGGCTCTGGCAGGGTGACAAGAGGTTAAGCATTAGGAAATGACCTGGAGTTAGAGCACATACAAATCTATAGCATCGTAACTGAGAAGGCACAAAGGCCTAGAGTTCAAAACAGTTTCTACCTGGATCACCACTGTGTACAGCTCCTGAAGTGTAAGGATTTGCTCACCATTGACTACTCAGATTACCGTATTTTATCGCATATAAGTCGCCTGCGCATATAGGTCGCACCATTATTTTCAAAGGGTTTTAAAAAAAATAATATTTATCGTTTATAGGTCGCGCTCATCGTTGTTGTAAATCCTGTACAACACGGCCTGCGCCACGGGTGGCTGATGCACGCGACCTTGGCGAAGGTCGTGTGGCAGCTGTGTCATTGCAAGCAAGCGGTGTTGCCAAGCGTACAGCGCACACACACTTCGCCGCGAGTTTGTTGGACGTAGTTCGTCTGGAATGTTCTGATATAGCGCTCGAGATGCAGCCTTGACTGCCGGAGTTTATATATTTATTGGGAAAAAGAAATAACTTATCAAGATGTAATTTAATTTGAAGTGATATTTTTACGACGAAAATTTTATCGAGCTTTCTTTTTATATATTTCAAGTATTTCTAACGATTTATGTTAAAAGCAAAAACCTAACCATTATTTCTGCAGTTTAACTTAATAAGTTTTAAATAAACATGCAAAATATAGAAAGGCATTTGAATATTTCCGTTACGTAATTCCCTTCGCATTCCTTAACAGAAAAAAATATTTTAAAAGAATCAAAGGGAATCGATTTTTGCTACACTGATAATCGATTATTTTCGAAAGCTTTCTGTGGAGAATAAGAGATAGCAGCACATTAGCGTTGGTTCTTGAGTACCAAATGTTAGCCGTGATTTACATGTCTTTCTCTTAAAACGTCTTTGCGCCGTACGTATTATTGTTTTGATGTTGTGGCAATGAAGAAGTGCAACAGTTTCTTGATGGAAAAGCGACGTAATTACACCGCAGGTTTCAAAATTAAAGTGATTTTGTTCACTGAAGAGTTTGGAAATTGAGCCGCGGCCCGTGAATTCGGAGTAAATGAAAAGTTAGAGCGGGGCTGGAGGAATTTTTCTCACTTATAAGTCGCACCCCGAATTTTCAATAACATTTTTTAAATAAAATGTGCGACCTATATGCAATAAAATACGGTACCTTTAAATGACTTCACATCAGCTTCTCAAAGTCCTCCAAAGTGTGGCGCAGCTATGGGATTGAAATGGTATTTGATCCCAAGATGAGCTGACCAATCAACGACTTATTTTTGATCAGAAAGTGACATACGGAGTTGCTGTAGGTCAACGAGGTGGTTGTGGACCCCAACAAAGTTTGTCCCACAGTCACTATACACACCAGAAAACCTACCTCTGTGCAAGATGAAATGTTTGCATGCTGCCAGGAAAGCATCGGTGGATAAATCAGATGTTGGTTCCATATGAACTGCCTTGATGGCACACCAAACAAAAACATAGGTAATTCTTTAGCACAGGAGCCTTACGGGTTCTGCTGGGTTTGATAGAAAACAGCCCTGAGAAGGGTTTTCACCTGCCTGCTGCACTCTCATGGCTGGCAGGTTACCCATAACTGACATACACGAGGATGGTCTCACCTTCCAACACTGCAAGCAATGACGTAAAAGCCGGCTAATACATGTCTGTCTGACAGCATTCAAAATTGTTCCCGGAGTATACCTTGCAGAGTAGGAAGGCCAGGGTGGTGTTTAGTCTCGTGATAATTGTGATGATCAAATCTGTCAATGGGTGCGATTTAAGCAGCAATACCGGGTACTTTTGCTCAAATGGTAGATCATAGTTGTGGAGTCTCCTGCACACCCTAAGCAAACCAGTCTTGTCAATGAAGGGGGAAAGTTTACGAATTTGAGGAGGAGAGTGCTGACCCTTTTCCTGTGAAGTATTCTCAGACTCCTGAGGACTCAATATTCCAAATCACACATGACCCAGTGACACAATTATGGACAAACCTTAATACAAAGGACATGACTCCAAGTAACTAGGCCAGGTTGCTAAAGCATGCAATCAGCATCTCAATATTGTCCGATGTCACAAAAGTACCCAGACACTGTTCGAGAACAGTAGAGTCCACAATCTAACTGGTAAAATTTACAGGCCACTGCTCAGAAGGTTCCTGCAACCATGAAGGATGATTTATCAGCTGAGCAGGTAGGAGACCACGAGATGCAGTCAGCTGGGTTGCACTCAGAAGGTACGTGCCTCCACCACGATGATCTGGTGAGCTCCTGTATTTCACTCACGCTATTTGCGACAAATGTCTTCAGCTGATAAGGTGACGAGTCTTAATCTATGAATAAACCACCTGTGCGTCTGTCCACAAATGGGTGGGGTAAAATTACTTTTTTTTGGCCAGTTGGACTTGCCATTCGAAACGAGTGTACTTTAACGACATTTTTTGAAAGACAGACAATCACGAACGAGAAGCAGAAACAAAAGATTGGAACGAAACCCAAGCGCCAACATGTGGACATCATGGAAGCAAAGGGAGAGAATGCAGGCACGTGCACAGATAGAATTATGACAGACTGAAAATAAAAAAATTAACACCAGGAACTTATATTGTTCACTTTGTCAGTGGCATCCACAAGGTCTCTTCTTGACAATGATAACTTCTTTTGTATTGTACTCGAAGCACACGCACACCAAAAACACTGTAGTACACACATGTTTTAACGTAATACAACTAACAATGCAACAACGAAAACGCGCACTAAAGCGACGCCGGCAAACATCCAACCCTTGAGAACCAAAAATGTTGTGGCCAATTTAACACTACAAAAATTTAATAACCACTAGAGGACTGTACAACTAATTTCAGCGAGAAAACGACCGACTGACGGCAGCTGCACACTGCTCAAGTTACCACCATTATGTCAAACACAAAACTGCTCTCTTCTTCCTGTAGCACAGGACCGCCAACCTTTGTGACAACATTGACAATTGATGATAAGGCATCAAGTCAGGTGCGCAAGAAATTTAAAATCTGTCCCACACAAGTATTAAGAAGTCAGTAAAGGAAACCACACAAAGTTCTGCCGTTAAATTACTACTGATCTAAAATTCTATTGAATCCACATTTACAAAGTAACAAGTCCCAACAGGGTAGCATGGTCATTATTTATACATATAGGAGTTTTGCCGGGACCACTGAAAATAAATTGTGGATACTGTTTATCTCGGTCCATGAGTTTTAGGTACGAGAGTCCACTGTATATTAGGGTCACCCTCGCCCCACCGAGCAACTATGACCCCTCCACCCCTCCAAATACAACATTTATGTTGACGCCTACCATAGTTTATCGCATAGAAGACGCACATTTTATTTAAAATTTTTATTGAAAACTAGGGGTGCAACCTATAAGTGAGAAAAATTAACTGCTTCCTCCAGCCTCGCACTACCTTTTCATTTACTACGAATTCATGGCATGCGACTCAATTTCTAAACTCTTCAGCAAACAAAATCACTTTCATTTTGAAACCTGTGGTGTAAGTACTTTGCTTTTCCACCACGAAACTCTGTCACACTTCTTCACTGCCACAACATCAGAATACGTGCGGCGCGAAGACGATAAAAAATAAAAGACCTGTCAGTCAAGGCTAACATTTGGTACCCAAGAACCAACACTAATGTGCTGCTATCTGTGTACATTCCACAGGAAGCTGACAAGAGTGGCACTGTGAACTGCCCTCTGGAAGGCACACCTGCTTGCTCCACCTCGTCACGCACCTCCAGGCTGAGCGACTGGAGGTAGCCAGAGCCTAGGACCAGCAGTTTCCATGCTACGGCACAAGGGCAGTTCCCACTGCTTCCCTGCCATCAGGGGGAGAAACAGAAACATGCCCCCCGCACCTGTAGACTCCCACCATGGGTGGCATAGTTTCTCTCTTGGGGTAAGTGTAAAGAATAGTTGCTTTACCGTAAAAAAAAAAATTCAGAATAGTAGTATATTTGACTACTAATTACACTGAACAAAAATTTACTAGAGGCATTAACGTAAACCACAAAAACAATAGTGGGGAGGGCTATGGAGATCAGGGTAATATCACTGAACATACACACAAAAACACCTTAATTTAACATTTGCCCAACTAATTTTGCAATATGAGCCCACCTAACTTAACCCCACGATGAGTAAATCATTATTTTGCATTTTTAATCTAACCTAAGATTTTATTATAATCTAGGATTTTAGGGTTTTAAATCTTGCACCCTCTATTCTTAAATCACAAGCCTTATCACGGTCGGATTTGGACGTCACAACTCACGGGCGCAACAACACACACCACTCGCCACAAACCGCACTGTCTCGCATCTTAACTAAAACTAACATACGGTAACTTCTACACATCCACAACCAATAAGGTGACTGCCGATTAGCATTTGTTTACGTTACTACATCATTACAGGGCTATACAACATGGTGTCGGACGTAAACAACGCGAAACTCCTTGTATATTATCAATTTTATTTTCGACGTTCTGCTTATTTTATCATTACACAGTCATAAATATGAAACATGTAAGGTGTGCAAAAGCCATTTATATAATTTTTGTGGGTCTACTAGGTCTCCTTCAAAAAAGCAGCTATTCTTTATATTTACCCTTTCTTGGCACATGAAATGGGACCATTGTGGCTACATAGTCACTGCAAATAGGTACGTGTATTATGTGTAATGTGCTGTATCATGAATCACACAATTACGTTAATTTGTAAAATAATAACCATAAGAACGATTACCAGTAAGCCTACATTGCTGGCCTAAATATGGTAATAGGCCATGATTTTAAACATGTATACATACAGTAATGGTTTTCGAAATATGCCCACATTTTTTGAACAGCTGGAAACAATAAACAGAGCGTTGGACAGTTGGAACGGTAGAAGTTACATGGCCATGTTTTGTTTACATGTACTGAAAGGATACATAACCAGCAACCAATAGTATAAATTCAGCAGGGCTTCAAAAAAGTGTGAAGTAACAGTGAATGGCCTATAATGGTATGCATTTTCTCAAACTCGTCGTTTTACAGTCGCATCAAGAAAAATGTTCAAAAAGTGTAATACCCAGATCTCTCAAACCACACAATTCTAAAGATGTACGCAACTATGCTCGTGGTGTGGGTGGAACTTAGACATTATCTACACATAGCACAGCAACCACACTAGTGCACACTCTAGTACGTCGAACACTGCCGAGGCACAAACCTTCATTATAAATAAGAACTTGCGAGCCTAGCCTTCGACAAACCATCCCTTCTATACCCGCTGCCCTTGTACAAACAACACACATCACACAAAACAAGCAGAGAAGTGAACTGCTCAACAACAGAATCACAACACTTGTAGGTACACCTACTCATCAAAAGCCACTAATCTACCAAAGTTAATACAATAGAACCCATTTTTACACCCTCTGATTTTTGTTTTCCTGCAATTTACACATAATTAATTTTGTCACCTTTACTGTTTCTACAGCATAAATTTCAATATATTTACAATTTCCTGCATTTTCCAACAATGTTTCTAGGTCCCTTCAAAAGAGTGGACAAGGGGCTTAATTATAATTTATCACTTACCTGTTTAATTTTGTCTTTCAAATCTGCATCTTCAAATTTGGTCTCTATAATTTGTGCAATTCTCATCTGTTCAGCTGTTGGCTGAAAAAGAATTAATTAATTAATTAAACAAAATTTCAATCTATTGGCCTACCTAGGTAATATGCAACACAAGCATATTATATGAGTAATTATAAGTTACAAAAATGTGAAACACTAATCATTTTACAGTGGTATAAAGTTTTCCGTTTACCAATGCAAATTTTTTTTGGAGACAGGTTTCTGAATACAGGCATGAGTGTATTACCAACACTCCAATCAAACACATGCTGCCACCTATCTTGTCTTCTCGTACCAATAAACTGCGTACCATTATCTTTATTAGACTTGACTGACAGGTCTACTACTGGGGGAATTCGAACCCCAGACTGCAAGGCGTTGCAGGCACAAAGCAGCACCTGGCTCCTATGCCCGGGGTGGCTCGCGATATGTGGTCCCGGGCTTGGCTTGCTCTTGACAGAACCTCCCTCTCTCAGTCTTGTCTCCCACAGTTGCAGAGTGGCATTTTCTCGTTCTCCGCCTCAACAGGAATAAGACATAGCGCTAAACTGTGTGGGTTTGGTACACAGGTGAGACAGTACCTAGAGGGATATGCAAGGTGGTCCCCAAGGCACTACGCTCCCTCTTGTCTAAAAGCAAAGTGGGTTGGATACTTGCCCCAACCTCCAATTCTCTGTGCACAGTGGGTGTCAACATGGTGGAACAAACCAGAGTGAGAGGCATGTCAAATGTTGCTAGCGTGTGCTGAGCAAAGTTCCCATAGCTCCTTTATTGGGCCTACTCCTTGCTGTCTTGTGGCTGCAACACTGGTTCCCTCTCTGCCACTTAGCGTCGTAGTAGCGATAGCTCAAGTAACTGGGGGGTAGGTCTTTCTGGTAAAATATATGTGGAATTAACCTATCAAGAAAGAGGGGTTTGATTATGTAACAATTCTCTGACGGAAGTAAGAGTGTGGGCGTTATCTGTACTCGGCAGCAAGTCACCTTCACCCTTCCGTTCCATGCCTTCGCACTGTCATCTGGTTTAATTGCAGTAAAGTGGAGGAATTCATCAGCAAGGGTACAAATTCACAGGTGCTATATGCAACACATTACATTTTAAAATTTATTATATGTATCTTTCTTTTTGATTGCAAATGAACTTAGCATATTTTTTTCAACAAGACATAACATAGTATGTCGTTAGAAAACCTAACTTAAAATGTTTCAAAATGAAATGTATTTGTGAAAACCAGCAAGTTTGGTCAACAGTATTGTATTATTTTAAAATAAAAAATAACATTTTTATTTATTTGGGAGTCCTGATCCTTATGGTTACAATATTATGCATTAACAAAATGTCTGACAGATTGCAGAAATAAAACTAAAGTGCGAAACCTCTTCAATATAAATCTCAATGGACCTGAATTTTTTCAATTTGTAATAATGACGTTTGTATGAATTAATAGGTGTTTGTAACAAAAACACTCCCAAAAAATTTTAATGTTAACTCTGAGATACATCACATTTGAAAATAAGACAAAACATGAATGATTTTCTTTGCCAGTACACTGTTACAAAATTAACACACACTTTGTATTAAGCATATAAATTAACATTAAATTTCCTATTTCACTGCAGCAAGGAAAGTAAGACAACTTTGTATTAATGAGAACTCTGTATTAAGAAGTATTTATTAATGAGGTTTCACTTTTTGCCCTTTTCTAGACACGTCCGTATCTTACGACAAAAGAGGAAGCACAATAGCATCACTTGATAGCCACTGGAAACTAAAATAAAACTGTCAAATAGCACATAGAAATAAACAATAATTAGTGCATAATTTAATACTCAACGATACTGTCCTCCCAATAGTTTTTCAGCTGATGGAAAAGATAATAGCTGGTAGAAACCCTAACAAAACTATGTTTTGCGACACTGATCACTTCCAAAAAATGGACGGTCGCCTTACTTTGCATACAAACATTTTGAGGGCAATGATTTTATTAGTAGCAGCAAGTATGGTAAATGATTACTATTAACTGCAAAGAATTTGGCAGAGTAAACCTTCAAGTGCCAAGATTAAATAATTTTACTGAATTACATGCCCAAATAATTTGTGAAGGAATAATTGTTTCTTGTAGACCTAATTAAAAATGCAGATATAATTTTTTTATTGAGGCCATCCTATATTCAAATAATGTAATACTTTAAAAACTGTCAGAGTGCATGGAATCAACCCAGGCCTCGCATAGTGTTAACACTATGTACTCACCAACTGTAGACTGTATTTTTCAAATTCACCCATTAAATTACACAGAGTACTTTATTTCCACACGTGATGTACTGCAGGCCACTGCTCTTCATGCAGATAGATAATGGCAAAAACCATAATGTTAACGTGTGATTGATAGATACTACAGTTAACTCTCTCAAGAAGTTTCTGAATGGACTAAAAAACTTGGGGTTGTGTGTTAACTTCTTGAAAGGATCAAATTAACGCTATTCATATAGATTGTTCCAGGGTGAAAGTAAATACTTGAGAAGTTAGTATAGAATATACCAAATAAAGTTATACAAATAAGTCCAAATTTTGACCGGTTTAAAATGCTTGAAATTTGAATGGTACATATAAAGAAACTGTACAAAACTGAATGCCACACAAATTAAACTAATGCACTTCGCGTAGGCATGTATTTATGTAAAAGCTGCATACGCATAACGGTTTAAAGCAGCATTTAAAAAATCCCACAACCAACTTCAATGCACTTTTCAGAGTCCTCTTGGCAATAGTACGTGTAGCTTCACAAAGTTCGTAGTCGCGTCCTTATATGAAAGCAGCACAGTTCATAATGGAAGTGATTTATTCGTCCTTTGTCTCTTTCCAGTAGACTTCACTTTTCATCAATCCCACAGACAATAATTTAACTGAGAAATGTGCAAGGATGTTAGTGGCGAATGAACGGAACCGCTACTGCTGATCCATCGTTCTGAGAATATTTTATTTAGATGATTTATCAAATCACGGCAAGAATGTGCAGGGGCTCCATCAAGCTGGAAGAACGTGCCCATTCATGCAGCTAGAGGAACCTCTTCCAGAAACAGCAGATGCTTTTCCAGGAAGGCAACGTATGCTGGCCCTGTACGTCGCTTTTGAAAGACAATAGGATCAATCGACCAATTATTGATTAACTGCACCACACATCTATGGAGAAGCTATGTTGAAAGTGTGTTTAAACAACGGCACGTGGATTTTCTGCCACACCACCGGTGTGAGTTGTGGGTGTCGATAGTCACGAGTGAAAGTATCTTCATCGCAGAACAGTATTAATATGGAATTAATTGACGATGAGCAATTAGCCACTGACAAAATTCAATCGTCCAGCTTCATCGCCTGCGTGCAAGCATTGCACCTGCTGATTACAAAAACTATAGAAGACATTGAAACTAACATTCACCATACTCTTCTATGGATCTTTTACGTAATCAAGTTTCCCACTGCATTACAACTGCGGTCCCATTTCAGTCCCTTGCGAGTGCTTCCATTCTGCCGCCTTGTGCACGCACCACAAGTGTAGCTGCACCAACTTAAAACAGCTGAAACTTTACACTGGTTGACATTTGGACACATTTATATAACCTTTTTGCTTGGAATATTTCATGCACTTACTACCACCTCCTAAAATATCTACTATTCCCCCCGAATCATCCAAAAAATTAATTCTAATAGTGCAAATTACACCACTGCTTCAGTTCAAATATGGCATTACGGTTGGTAGAATATTTTTACAATTTAAAATTGCAAGTAAGCATCTTCACCTACTTACATTAAGGAGGAATTTAGGCCAAGAATTCTTTCAACGTTTGTTTATTCTGATCTCAATACCTAACACAGTTACTTACCTACAAAATATTAGTGTTTAAACACCAAGTTCCACGACTCAGCAGATATTCTACACTTATGTTAATACATGATTATTTGGCACAGACATGAAGCATTCACATTCTCACTGCTAAAATATATAAGCTGATTATTACAAGTCAACAATTTACGAATGCATGAAATAGTATTTACGTCTTAAGTAGCTACTACTTGAAGTCTCACCTGAATCTTTGGATCCAACGATTTTGGTGAATCTGATTTAGAGTCAGACTTTTGTGTTTTGTTTGAAGAGCAAGCATCCAGCTTTGCACCTTTGCCACCACGGGAAGTGGTGCGGCTTACCGAGCTCATTCTACACACACTATTTACAACTGCTATGTACAAAGTGTTGCGACTGGAACAAAGACAAACACAGCACATCAGTTCAACGCACACAATGCTAACTACAAACACATCCACTCTACAATACTCAACTGCACAGATGCCACTGGTGCACCGATACCTGTTAAGTAAGGAGTTAAATACTTCTACAGCCTAACATTTTAATGGAAGATTCATGCTTAAAAATATAACAAATAAAGTTAACATTGTTTTACTTTACACACATCAAAGTACGAACTGGCATAATAGTAGGGTTGTGCAAATGAGATTATTTCCTCACAAAACAAGAAATATCCCAACTTTAAAAAACTGAAACCAAAATGAAAAATAATTTCATAAGTTCTCAGTTTAACCAATTTAATAACAATTAGCTGTAATAATAAGTTTTGGGGTTTTTCTGTAAAAATAAAAATAATTCAGGGAAAAAGGTAATTTCCACTCTAGTAATGATGCAGAACACGAATATACGAGGGGCATTAACGTACGACTAATTTCTTAATATGTGCCCACCTAACCCCACAATGAGAGAATCACTATTTTGCATTTTTAAACTAACCTAGGTTTGTTGGGTTTCACACTAACCTAGGATTGTAGAGTTTTAAACTAACCTAGGATGTTTGGGTTTTACACTAAACTACAAATGTAGGATTGTAGGGATTTAAAGCAACCATAAAACACACCAAAAGAATGTAAATTGACTCACCTAGGTAGGGGGCTGGTATAATTCCTTTGGCGTTAATAGACGTAAACAAACATATTTAGCAAGTTTTTTTTAAAATATGTTCTACTTATTTTAACATTACGCCCTCTTGAATATAAACAAGGTAAGCTGTGCAGAACCCATTAATGCAACTTCTGTTCGTCTGGGACGTTTCGTTCAGAAACGTAAACAAACTGGCTATGCTGCTCATTTCGAAATTTTGTTCAATTTTTGTAAATATGCTGTAATTATTTTATAGCTACGCCCCTAGTATATTCGTGTTCTACGTGATTAGTAGAGTAGAAATATATCATAATTTTGAATTTTTTTAACTTAATAATTGTTCAATTAGCTAGTTATTAATTATAACAATTTTTTTGCAAACCCAAACAAAAGAAAATGAAATATTTACAACATGGGTTCTTCCCTGGATTTAAATTTCAATTTTATGTAGTTATTTCAGTTATAAAATAATAATAAACAAGATGATTTACAGACAGGCATTTCCTTTTCTGGTACACTTTCAGTAAATCCTAGAATATTCATCAAAATTTAGGATTTTAGTTTCATTACAACTTTAAGAAACCAAATTTCTTACCAAAAGTTGCAATTTTTTGTTGGTATACCTAGTTAATATTTGCACAAGTCTACATAATAATTACGCATTTAGATTCGTACAAATGTGAAGTCTCCACTAGATTGATGCACAGTCACCAAACCTACGACAACGTACATGTTACACGTCGTAACTGAGAAGTACATCTGAAGCAGGACGTGCGCACAACATTACAGTAGCAAAGTCAGTTGCAACTATGCAGAGAACTGCACACTAAGCGAGAGCCACGTGTTCCAGACGGTCTGCACTCGCACACAGCCAAGTCTCTCCCCGTGTTCCAACTGTCCACTGCACTGACTAAGTGCACACTCGGTGCAAGATTTGTTGCTCTGTCTCCAATAAGGCGGTAGTTTGAGTGTGAATATGCCAGACAAGCAAGCACTCCGGTCAGGCAATCGCAGGATAGTTGCACTTTCCTAGTTTTCCGAGTGCGGATCCAGTGCAGTCGACTGGGAACACCGTGAAGAACCAAGTGTGCTCAAGGAAAGGTGATGCCACCACTGCTGGCTGCTCAAGCGTGATCCTGTCAAAAGCAAAGCTAACGTTCTTCACTTGTCAAACTGCATTTGCTAGACCTTTCACTCATGCCTCTACTCAAGTCCTCCTCCCGTCATCAGTGCTGCCACAACCGCACAGACCAAACTACATTCACACTAACACCGGCACTATCGTTAACTCAATGTAACTCTCAACTCAACACAAATTTTTATTACAACAGTAATTGTCTGATTTAGTGACACTTCTGAAAACTGGGACCTACAGAAGTTGGCGATTCATTTCAAATGTTTTTGTAATCCAATCACCTCACAACCTTCAATGGCGAGGAGGGCTGTGAAGTTCAGGGAAACAACGGACATAAAACTAATGTTACAAAAATGCCAACNTTTAATTACTTTGCATACCATCAGCCTTTTTTTTTTTTTTTTTTTTTTTTTTTTTTTGTAGTTTATGACATTTGTGACAATTTTTTATGTCCACAACTAGCTCCAGAAATCTAACATACATACCTACATATGCCATTCTGATCTCCAAAGAGCAAAGCTTCACATTAATATTGTTAGGACACAAAGCATTTCTATTGTATATACAATGATATTTAGTTTTTCTATGCACACCACAAAATAAAACATGTAAAAATCTCTACCTTGCTGTTACCTACAAGCAAGATACGTATATCACAAATGTTTTCAATTTGACTATTTACATCATTGAATTGTTGATTCAGTAACTAAAAGAATGGGTGGTTAAAAACATAAAAGTAAAGAACTATAAGCTTTCTGTTGTACAGTTTCCAAAAGATTTTTTACATCTGCAACAAATGCAAGAGTACTGTGCAAATACCAGCAGTTAATATTTAGGGTGGCCATGCTCAACCACTGTGCACGCAGCAACACCAGTTGCTGAACTAGTGCTGCAAACTGCTTATTTTACTTTCCACCAGCTGCTTATAATGTGACACAAACTTTACAGGACCTGTCCTAATATTTCTTTGATGTCATAAGAGTTGGACCTGTCTAGAATAGACCTATATGTTTTACACTTGTGTGCGTGTAAGAAAATAAAAATAAATATGATGTGCTTTTTCTTGTAATACAGCAATCATATATGCGAAGTTTGCAAGGCATACGAGTCATGATTGCACAAAATTAATAACAAGCTGCTTACTTTCTCTAAGAGTGTGGCGTCTAGCAAAGAAGACAATGCCATGCAAGTAGGCGTCCCTTTGACTTATGTGGCATGAGAAATTTGCTTTACACTGGCCAGAATATTTCATTTGAAACACAGGTAAGTGAACTGTGAAGCAATAACGATGTATTAAAGGATATCGCACACAATACAAAACTGCAAAACACATATATCCTTAGATTTAACATATCAGAATACAATGTAATTTGTATGAAAAATAATGAGACAAACCATGCAAATCACTGAATAAAGATATTCCAACTACTTAAGAAACTACGTGAAGCATAACACAGCTGGTAAATGTGAAGAAATAGTGTTTTATTAGTTGAAATTTTTTACGTGAAATCGACATTCATAAGAAATCTGAAAAATCATCAGTTCAGTATGTTGTTTCAAATAAATAAAAACCATGAAAAATAGCCGTCAAAATAAATTATATGGTTGCAAAGAAGAAACATACTAAATCACCTCTTTAAGCAATAGCTAACAAAAAGATAATTCACTATTAATCCTGAACTGGCTCATATTTCTAATTAATAACAAATCCTTAAAATGTTTGTAGCAATACCTCAGCTTTAAACTTAAGAATCTTACTGGCAATGTCTGTGGAAACTTAAACACCCTCATAAAATATCAGATTAAATTTAACGTCTTCAAAAATTACGGCCATCAAGTTCAAATGTAATTTAGGTATTCCGAAACAAATTACAATGACGAAAAGTCTGTAGCTCTCAAAACGTAAGATGAAGTTGCACACATTACCCAGTCTCTGTAAGTCTTATTTATGTCGGTGGAGATGGAAGTTCTTGGGAAAAACTCCAAAACTAATTACAATGTGGCTCGGGCATCTTCTTTCATGGCCCGCATATTTAAAACAACACGGTACCTCTCTAACACCACGCCTACTCTTACAAGAAGTGGCAATATCAAAAATTATATGTAAATCTTGCAGACAAAATCATACGCTGATCTGCTCATCATGGTATCTCAGGAGAGTAATTAGTCAGCGGGGTTCACATGATGATGCTAATTACAATGGGAATTCCTAAACGACAGCACTTCCTTCTATGTCATACTATAATCAATCCTGTAATTAATGCATTTCTCTGTGGCCAAAACTGCTGGATAAAACCAGGTAGAAATGCAAAGATAAAAACAATGACAAAAATAAAATTAACATTGCCAAAGATATCTGAGCTTAGTACTCACGTAACAAATAAGAAAATAGAACTGTACAAAGTAAACAAACCAAAATATTATGTAAATATAAATTTAGAGTTGATATCCTGATTATACAAAACTAAATATACCTGAGGGTAGGGCCCTGTAAAATAAATAAATAATTACTTTTTCAGAAATAAACATACCGCTCAAACTAAACTAAATCATAAACAAAACTATAAATGCTGAAATCTCTACAAGCCCATCAGAATAACACTGTTCCTTCCCTTGCAGCCTAACACAGCATCTCCAGTGCACATAATTCACTACACCGTAGTGACCCCAAATACTGACCAAGATCAATCAATTATGAACAACACAAGTCTTCACCAAAGTTTTATTGGTTCTATTCTCCTACCGACCATTACACAACAGTACAACAAAGGTACCAAGTTGTTGGCTGTGCAAAAATTAGGATGCAACAGCCTAAGTAAGGAAATATTCTCTTTATATTTAATATCAGTCATTACTCAAGATGGCAATCGCATGTTAGCAAAGGTAAACAAATGGATGGACTACTGTAAAAACAGCGATTGTGAAAGACCCTATACTCTCGTTGAGAGTAAGCACGCTCACGACAAAAGTAGCTTGCTGCCACTGCTATAGTCACCGCAGTGAAGTGTCTGGAAATTCAATTACATTTTTTAGTTTTCATCCAATCAATTTCAAAAACAAAGACTGTGGAAGTTGTGTATATTTTTGGAGTTCAGCACTTTAGATACGTAATGTAAAGAGACTGAATGCCCCCAACAGTTTCCAAGCCCAGTAAGTATATGCTGGTTAGCCCCATGTATAGTAATTCAAGCATCTTACTTCCACGCTTCATGCGGATTCCATATATTGGAGCTTGTTGGGTCAACAACGAGAGAAGACAAACAGTATTGCAAACTAGAGGTGAAGTGGAAATAGGTCACCAGATGTCTGATGCTATTAAATAATTGTTCACATCTGTCAATTGGCTACATTTCAATCAAATTTTCAAATACTTGTACAAATTAAATTAACTTAAGGTATTTCAGCTACAAATACTCATTCACATAACAATCATACCTATTGGAATCGTAAAGAGTTCAGTCAGAGCTGAAAAATACTTGCTACTCTTTGTTCGCATACTATTTCAGTAGTTTGTACTTCGTATAGTGTCAAAAACATGGTAATTTAATGAACACAGTAACTTAACGAAGACAATAATGAATAGTAATAAATTCAATTCTTAAATACTTATTCACAAGATCTTTGTTGTGAGTCATAACCTCACAATACATTTCACAAAATAAAACTTAGCAAAAGCGCGTTTTGCCAGTGAAGCTCTTATAGTAGGCAAATCTCCTATAGCCTTATTTACCACGAAAAAAATAACATTAATTGGTACTCGCAAAAGTAATCTGGCGAACGTCAATCGCTAGTCTTAACCTCACAAGGACAGTTGTAAACGTGTCGCAAATACTGCTAGTCGCTCTAAACTAACTTCCACAGCTCATTACTCTACAGGTAAAATAAAAAATTAAGAATAGTTTTATTTCAGTTACATAGCAGACGAGGTACAATTTGACTGCTAAAGTTGACCTCTTGCAGATATAAATGAAAAACTGTATGAAATGGTTCCAAATTTAAAATTTTGCTTACTCAAGTTCTATGAAAAAGGTTGCGCAATTCGTTCGGAAGTGTTAATTTTTATTTTACATATATATAAAGCAACTTACAGCAAGCAGCGATTATGAACCCGTGACAACGATAACTAGTACAAAAAAACCACAGAGCTGCGCAAGTAAGTTTTAAAAAAGTACGTATTAAATACATTGGAACACGTTAATGTTTGTCACAATTTCAAATTAAGCAGATTTCGTGCCGGGTTAGTTTTTAGCCATGTGGGGAGGACGCCATTTCAAAACCTTCGTTAGCCTTACTACTGACAACCATCGGAAATGTAGATTACATTATCACACAAAAACCATACATCCAGACGAAGTTCCGGCGATTACAAATTAATTTCAAGTTAAGAATATCTTACCCAACAGTGATTCGTCATGTACCAACAAGGATGATCACCAAATAACAAGAAAATAGAAATAATACAATACCTGCACAAAAAGCGCTCTAAAAGACGTCACGTGACCATATATTCCCAACCAGTACCACAAATAGACGCTGCATTACTACAGCGCTAGCGTCGCTAACCATAGACTTTCGATCGTACAGAGAACAAATCTTGTAATGTAAGTAAAAGCCCAGTTACAATTGTCTTTACAACATTAACATGTATATTACTCAACGTAAGAAAAAAGTAATGTAACAAAACTTTTTATTTTACGATTCAACAACAAAATTTAAACGAAGAATGAAGCAACCAATTTGAAGAGATTCAAGTCAGAGATATTAGACGAAATCAATAACTGTAATAAAATAACTAAGAATATTAGTTTTAACAATTTGAGCGTTCTAATGGTATTATCACTTCAAAATAATAGCTACCACAAAGGAAATTTACTAATTATCCAGAGTAGCAGATTTTCTTAAGTAAACATCCTAGACAATAAAAGTAGCATTAATGGGTTCGGCACAGCTTTCCTTTTTAATATTCAGGAGGGTATGATGTTAAAATAAGTACAACATATTAAATAAAATAGTTAAAAGTACGAGCAGCCCGCTACTTTGTTAACGTCGGACACCATGATTTTCAACGATTCTCGGCATCATCGTCATGGAATTTCAGTTGCAGTTCAGATGCGGGTGTGTGTTGTCGCGGGCGCGATTTGTGACATCCGAATCTGACCGATTTAAACACTGAGAGTGCAGGAACGAGTGTTTGTGTGCGTAATATTTGCCTTTGAACGAGTGTTTATGTACGTAGTATTCGCCTATGTGGCAGGTGTTACTTGGATTTTTTAGTAGATCGTGGTGTTTTGTGGATTGAGGTCAGATGCATGACAGTTGAATGGGTTGTGGACAGAGGAATTGTACCCACCGCCTACCTTAGTGAGTTAATTCATATACTTTCGGTGTGATTTACAGTTCCTTTAAATCCCTAAAATCATAGATTAAACTAAATTCGTAAGTCAGATTAACACCCTGCAATTCTAGGTTAGTTTAAAACCCTATAATCCTAGACTAGTTTAAAACCCTACAATCTAGGTAAGTTTAAAACCCCAGAACCCTAGGTTAGTTAAAAAAAATAGGTAATAGTGCTTCACCTATCGTAGGGTTAGGTTCAGTTAGCTTAGGTGGGCACATATTATGAAATTAGTCGGACGTTAATGCCCCTAGTATATTCGTGTTCTGCATAATTAGTAGAGTGGAAATATACCACTTTTCGGGGTTTTTTATTACAGAAAATCCGCTACTCTGGATAGTTATCGGAAATGTATTTCAAAAATAGCTAATACGGAGATTTCACACAATTTATATTTCATTGAGAGCAGCTAATTGAAGACGAATTATTGAACACAGAAGGAGTTCACATTTACTGCAATGGATTGAATTCAATAAAAATCGAATTATTTCTACAAAGTTTCGAAAGTATTTGTGAAGCTGGAAGTTGTCTTACCGGTTTTTACCATCCCTGTCCATGCCCCTATTGTCTGCAAGACATTCAAATATATTCCCGCGATTAATTGAAAAATAAATAAAAAATGTCCATGTATGTACTGCTGTGAATCTCCAGCTGTACAAAATGCAACAAATACCTCAGCGCCCTCATAATACTCCAGCGAGTGCCACAAACGAGTGCAGTGCAAGTGCATTGTAGAGATTGTATCGCCTGTGTCCGCACGCTTCATCCACACCCAGAGAAGGCACTATGAAAAGTTTTATAGTGGATTTGCAGGAAAAAATATTAAGATTACTTTTTTATTTCAAATTTATAGTATAATACAAATTATATATTTTAGAAAACAAATACTGTAATGTGGCCTAAACAGTAGGGGACAGACAATACAGGCGGTTTTTGGTGTCCATGTTAATAAAAGTCAAAATACAACACAAGTGCTCCGACTTTGAATGGAATGGGCGCCAGCTCACTGGGAGAGTACGAGATCACTGTTCTCAGGATCGTGGGCCGAACGACCACGAGACTCTATCCCCTGACACACACAGCACAAAAATGACAGAAAAGCGTAAATATATCTGGAATATTCATGCTCCCTACTATGACTTGATATTACCATTTTGTTATGAGCTGACTCCACTCATAATAATAACCTAAAAGGAATAATAGTATTTTGTAGAAGGGTAAACTAATAATATAACTTATAGGAAGAGTAAATAAAGTATTTAATTTTCCAAATCCAGTAGTTGTAAAGTTGTTACATAGAATTTACGACATGAGGCCAACGGAAGAAGGGATGGTAAGGAAGGTTAATTAGGGTAGAGAGAGAGCATGATAAAGAAGGAACTCACCTGGTCTCACACTCTGGCCTCGCCGCCCCGAGGTAGGACGTTGCAGCACCTGGTCTAGCAGCGTAGCGTAACTTGCTTAGTAAACTCATTATCCTGTTTAGCAACATCAGTACAAAATCCACCAATATTCCTAAATATCTTCCTAGGAAAATATCTTCTCCTTCTGTATTGTCCACGTGGCATTTTGGAACTTTTCCTATGGAAGCTCACTAGCAAACAGTAAATTTCTGCTGCCTGTACCAATTCTTATAATACCTTTCTCTATGACCAAAATTGCTGGATAAAACCAGGTAAAAATTCAAAGAGAAAAACAATGATAGAAATAAAATTTACATTGTCAAAGATATCTGAGCTTAGTTCTCACTTAACAAATAAAACAATGTAACTGTCAAAACATAAAAATAAGCAAAGCAAATAAATATATAAATACATGAAGGTAAAGGCTTTAAAATTAATTAAATAATGATGTCTCCAAAATAAATAAACATGCATCTCAAACGAAACTAAAACAAAAAAAACTTTAAATGCTGAAATCGTAACAAGTGCGTTTTTTTCCTGCGTTACATGTAATACATTTAATCATAATCATATTGTAATTTTGAATTAGTACTTTCATTAACAAGAAAAAATTTATCACATAGCTTTTTAATATTGTACATTTATATCCCCCATAGTGAGTTACATTATTTTATTTCATACATTTCTCTACTTATTAATATACCATATTACATGATTAATACTTCATTGATTGGTTACTACAGTTTTAATATCTCAAGATTCTAAATTATTAATATTTTTTATATTATTATCATGTTGCACAATAAGGCAAATTTTGAGAATGATGTAACACAGGGAAATAATATGGATAATCGTTAAGGTAACCTACTATTTTTTAATTTGTGTAAATTATAATATTACTTTTTAAATGTATTTATTTATTTCTTTTTGTCTGCCGGAAGTAAAATAGCCTCAAATACCTATTAAAACTGAAATTTAGGATGGGTAATGAATGTTCTCTCTCTTGTATATATTTTCTATATTTTTTATTTTAATAACACGGAAGTTACTGACATATTTCCATGCCATCGTGAAGCGACGATGTTCTGTGATGAGGTTGGCAGCAATGCGTATCATGCCACGCACAGAGTGATACTAATTGCCGAGTATCATTTCCTGTCTCGCATGGTGGTAACTGTAATCGCACAGCACGCTATGGAGCGGACTTGCGTGAAATGGTCATGTTTAACAATACGTTCCTGGCGGAAGTCTTTGTTGCACCTCTCGCGACATGTAGATGCTGCGTCGTGGGTTGCTAATATACTGTGTACCATATAAGAAGGCCACTTTCTTGACAGTTGACAATCGCCGCGCCTTTTCGTTTATGTATCCATTCGCCATCAACTGGCTTGTCAAGAATAGGCTTTGATGTGGCGAGTCAGCGCGTCCAGGAGGTGCTGCTACGTGCGGCAATTAGTGAACTGCTTGGGTGGCGCTGCATTCGTAAACGGAGCTTGGTGGACGTGTGTAGGGTCGTTCGTAAACGCGGTACACGAAATATATGTTACTTTAAAAATTATACAGAGCTCGCGGGAAAATAAAATTATTTGTATATGCGCGTGAATACGTTATTTTAAACAACAAAACTATAATATGTTTCTGGGTGTAGTTCGGGATATGGATGATAGATGGTGTGGAAGGGCATATTGCAATAGATGGTGCGCTTTTAACTCACAAGATAGCAGCACCTGGTTTGAGAGTCTGGAAACTGGATTTTTTCGTCACATTTGGATACGTATCGTTTTATTGTGCATCTCATTTTGAACACCTATACATTACTATTTTATCACGAAGTTTCGTTTCTATAACTAAAAACTGTTGTTTTATGACCACGTAAAATAAAATGTATTATTTAATCTACGAACTCTTTCTTAACCGCGTATTTTCTGCTTGTGTGATGTGCTTCGGCACTGCTCTCAGAATAGCCAACGTAATATTAACTTTTGTTCGTTCGTGCGTCAGCTGATACAGGATTTTGTAAATGGCACGTTGGTTGTTTTGAATATATTAAGTTGCTACTCACTGACTGTCAGAATGTGGCCTTCTTATATGAAATGAACTATACAAGAAGGATCTAAGATTTGGCTGGTTTGGTATCTGGATGATAGAGGATTAGGAGAGATATTCACTCGAGTAGTTATTTATGTGCTATTAATTTATTTTTCGGGTTTGCTGCATTTGGCATAAAATATGTACCACATCACAAATTCTAATATTAAGACATACATACGCCTTTCAGTAGTGCAATAATTGCTATTATTTTTTTTTATATGGAAGAGTTACTATAAGCGTGAATACGCAGTTGTGATTCGTTGGTAAATCATTTATTTATTCTTTTCATTCTGACTTTATGTGAGACAGGTTAGAGTGAATATGTCAGTATGTGTGTAATATTTTAAACATGGATGCCACAGTTTAATTGAAGCTGTTCCAGTTGGAAGTAAGTGTTGCTTAACCATCGAATTGGATTACCAATTATTACTTGTGTCATGTATGGTACTTGTGTGTTGCAAATGTGTGTGCTATGAATCAGTATCTTGTGCGTCGAACGTAATTCGCAGTGACACGAAATATGCAATTCTATTTTTCCTATGTAATCGTGTTCTAATTTTATGAATCGTGCCATTTTAACAGACAATACATAGTGGCGAAGGTATGTTACTTATAAGGAATTGTAGGTATAAAACTCAATTTATTTTACTGAACGAGTCGTTATAACATTGGAATTTACATATTTCCATTTTTATTGGTTGTTGCTGTGAGTAAAACATTTGTTTAAAACAAGCTATCTTATTTGATGAAGTCATCGCACGTGTGGAATGCGATAAATGCTGTCTGTCTGCTCAGCTGTCGATGTGAATTCTCGAAGTTGTTGTGCATGAAAGTGAAATGCTATAATTTATTCAGTGGTGTGTAAATAGCATGATTGATTCCATCATTGAAAAGGTGTTGGTATTATTTTATAAATATCCAATTCCTACTTTTTCTGCAAAAGGGGTATTTGCATTTTAATAAGAAATCGTGAAGATCTGATAATACATTCTGTTAGTTAAAGTTTATAGTATCTATCAGGTTGTGTGGGTGAAATTGCCAATTTAGATTGTGTTGTTTGTAATTTTGTGTACAGGTCATTAAGATAGATACTTCAAAAACGAATCTTCCGGAATAATTGTGATGGGAACGTGATTGGTTTTACATTGTGTGATGTGAGTTAATATTTCTTGTTCTTGTAACAAAGTTTTGAGTATCTGTAGCACAATAGAGAGTGTTAGTTGTTGTGTGAGTGCCAGTAAATCTGTATTAAATGATGTTGTTCCATAAGGTAGTAATGTCAGTTGTATTGATACTAGTGGCTGCTATTAAATTTAATCTGTCATCAATTTGAGAAGTGGTGTTTTGTAAGTTGTCTAAGACTTCTTTTATCGCCTTGTTATTCGTGTGTACGGAACTTCTGAGGTTATTAAGATTCTTCATAAGGATATCATCATTTACAATCATTTGATCAAAATGTTTATTTGATAGTGTACAACAGCAGCATGTAAACGAATTGCCTACAAAGATGATACCTCTGTTTGTGCATATCTGTCACTATGTTTCTGCCTGAAATTCTGTGATAAAATTGTTTTGTAAATTGTCAGTCGTTCGTGAAATCGTTTTGCATTAGTGCATAAGTAACTTATGTTCAACTGACACATATGTTGTTGCCATGTTCGTGTGATAAAGGTTGGTTGTGGCATCTGCAATAGAATATGAAAAATCAATGGCATGGTTTCTTCGTAAACTGTGGCTTGTTTGTTTCATACCAATAAATTACTGCGTGAATTCTAAATGTCGGGTAAGTGTTGGAGGTGTTGGAAAGGGGCTGTTTAATTAAATAAAGGAAGAATAAAGATAGCAACGCAGCATTTTTCATGTTGGTCATCTGAAAAACAGTATGGAAGGTGAGTACCCCAACTTTTTTTTAACATTTGTATAATAATTATAACTTACATTTAATTAGTGGTAATATTTGCATGTGTGATATTTCCTGTGATATGTTTTGAGAACATGTGGCTTAAGAGGGTTGATTTGTGACAGCGGCGACGGGCGCGATCTGTATAGCTGCTACAGAAGAGGGGGAAAGAAGTGTGGGCTGTACATTACTTGTTGACTGCAGTTGTCTGATTTGTGAAGCTGGTCCTACATGGAAAGTATTTGATGGGTGATGTAAATATGCTTTTTTTTTAATTTCTAATGTGGACAATGCCAGTATATTGTTTTCCCCATCTCATTAAATATAATTAGTACAGTATACTTTGAGAGCACTTTCGAAATTCTGTATGGACCAATAAACTTAAAAAAGTTAATTCTTTATGTTTTGACCTATGCTTGAGCCATACCAATTAGTTTGGTTTATATGTAATGGCTCTGAAACATCTGTTAAAATATTTGGCTTCTTTTTTCTGTCCATACAATACATTTTCCACTGCTTTTTCTCCTACCTTCTGCAGTGATTGCAGCCAATTGGTTGTACATATATCTGGCTGATTGAGCAGCAAATGGGAAGGTTGGGATGCATTCACTCCATGTATGAGTTAAAAAGGAGAAAGCCAGTAGTAGTGTTTACTGTAGTGTTGTAATTAAATATTATACATTCTAGATACTTGTCCCAGTTTTGTGGATTGGATTCAGCATACATAGTTAAATGTTGTCCTATGACTTTGTTTATGGATTCCATTAGGCCATTTGTTTAGGGGTTAGTAAATACTTTTTTCGTCATTAATCCTGATAATAATTGTGAAATCACTTCATTCTGGAATGAGGTGCCTCGATCTGGTAGTAAAAATTCTGGCCAGCCGAATATACGAACAACTGTTTTTATAAACAGCATGCAAGTTCTAACATCTATAACTGGCGCTGTTTTGGCCATTACATAACATGTAGCATGTTCTGTCATTACAAGGTCATATTTATTCCCTGATTTTGTGGCTGGGAGAGGGCCTTTAGCATCTATAGACCACATGGAAAATATAGGAGGAGGAGGAATGGATTGTAGTTCACCTTCTGGTTTATTATGTGCTCGTTTAGTACGTTGAGATGTTTCACATGTTTTAATATATTATTTTACATCATTATTTATTTTTCCCTGGTCTAAACCTGTTTTATTTTATCAATAGTTTTGAGTACTCCAAAATGTCTGCCACCCAATAGTTCATAGTGATGGGCCATAATAATATCTGGGACTTAATGTTTGGGTACTATTGTTTGGTGTATGCACCTTATAAGAAAAAACTTCCCTGTTCGCTGTCATCCCATATCTGCGATATAAACGACGAATAGCTGGTGGTACACTAGTCGATTGTGTGACGGCTTGCTTTATTTTTTTAATGAATGGGTCCCTTTCATACTCAATTTGAAAGGGAGATGTACTGGAAGTAAGTTGATATAAAGGAAAAATAAATAATTATTTTCTGGTTCAATTGTCTTCTGAACTTCATTTGTGGTTATTGATTTAAAGTGTAATGTATTATTTTTTGTAGTTATATATAAAAATATATTTGCAATGGGTTTATTACACTGAACAGGTTTGATTTCTAAATTATCTTCTGACATTATGTTTATTTTAATTTGATAATATGTTAGCACTGGTTGTAGGATGGCGGTAACCGGAAGCTTATGTGGTTCATTTGGGCGCTTAATTTTTATTTTGTTTTGTGTACCATTTTATTTAAAGCTGAAGTGTTTTTATAATCCTCCAAGTTCTGCATGATATGCTTAATTATTGTGATTTTAATCTCTTCTGTCTTTTCTGTGTTATAAAATATTACTACTGAGGGGGCTTGAAATATATTGTCTAAGTGTGGCGGCATGTTAAATAATGTATACTTTTTCCCATTTATTTGTTTCTGGTACGTATTTTGAGTTTCCATGTTCGGAACTCTTGATATGTAATCTGCTATAGCATTATGTTTACCTTTAACAATTCTTGTTTCAAATGAAAAATCACTGAGGGCTGTTAATAATTTTTGAATGCGGCTATTATGTTCTGCCTTTGATGTCATGTATTTAAGCGATGCATGATCAGTTTCAACAGTAAATTTTCGACCATATAAATACTGTCGAAAATGTGTACAGAAATGCTTAACTACTCCCAGTTCTCATCCTGTAGTTGATCTATTTCTTTCATTTTGTGCTAATAACTTGGATGCATAAGCAATATTAAATATTTGACCTTGTAAGTCCCCTTTTAATAATGCTCAGCCAATAGCTGTTTTTTGACGCATCGCAAACTAAAATTGTGCGCCTGTCGTCTTTAAAAGGTGTTAAAATAGGTGCTGTGGTTATCGCTTCTTTTAAGTGCAGAAAGGTAGATTATTGCTGTATATCGCAATACAATTTTGTGTCCTTTTTCGTTAATTCTGTTAGTGGTTGTGCAATTTGAGAGTAATTACTGATAAATTTTCGTAAATATGATGTGAAGCCTAGAAATGAACATATCTGTTTTATATTGATTGGTGGTGATGGTGTATATACTATTACCTTTATTTTGTCAAGATCTAGTGCCAAGCCTATTAGTGTTACTTATGACATAATATTTTTATCTCCTGAGATGCAAATGTAAATTTTTTTAAATTTAATTTGACTCCAATTGTTTCATGTGTTTAGGTAGTTTTTCAAAATTTCTTACATGTTCTTCAAAATCACTACCTATTACAAAAATGTCAGCAGCATAGCAAACTACTGACCGCTATCTGAGGTCACTTACTAATGTATCTACAAATTCTTGGAAAAATTTGGGTCTACTCTTTAATAACATTGGGAATCTACAATACTGATATAAGCCTACTTGATCTATAGAAAATGCCAACTTATATCTGTCTTCAGGTTAAATGGGGATTGCATAAAATCCTGAAAACATTTATACTCATAATTGTATATTTACTATTTTGTAATATTTGCAAAATATCTTCTGTCCTTCGCAATGGATAAATTTGATCAGCAATAAAATTATTGAGACGTCATAAATCTGTCACCATGCATATAGTTCCGTCCTTTTTTGGTACGATCAAACATGGATCTGCACAAGGACTAGTTGATTTTTCTATAATTTTTGCGCCCAGAATGATCTGAATTTGTTGTTTAATTGCTTCTCGCTGTATAGGAGCTATTCTGTAAGTTTATAATGAATCGGTTTTTCTGTTAAATTAATTTTAATTTTGTTCTGCTTAGTTTTGGTTAGTTCCGTAATTTTGAATGCAAATCTGCATTTTTTTATTTCTCTAATTAAACATTTTAATTCCTTCCTATATGACTGGGTGTAAATTTGGGTTTAAATTTTTTAATGGAAGTTGGTAACACTCAGGTTCTAGTGTTTGAATTTGCTGTATACTGTTTAAAAGGAAAATAATATTTTCTTTCTTCTAAATCACTGCGTGGTACTGTAATCATTTTATCATGGTTGTGTCTTAAAGTTGCTACCTTTGCCTACAGATCTGGTATTAGGCGATGTTTCCGACTGAAGTCGCAACAAATTATTGCGTCGGATTTGAGGTTTTCAATGACAATAAACTCATTTATGTAGGTATGTCCTTCAATTTGGAATTTTAATTTTATGTAATATTGTGGTGAAGGTAGTTCTTCTTTTGCTGCTATTATTTTAAGAGGTTGTGTGATGGATCTTAATTTATTATTTCCCATCATAGTTGCTGCTATACAGGACTTCGAACATTCTGTGTCAATTAAAGTTAAGAGGGGGCCTTCTTTTGTATGCATAATAATTTTTGGAGTGGGCATGATGTCTTCGGTAAGGGTCATTATTTTATGTATACTTTCTTTTGAACATTACAGTTTTCTTTCGGATTTATTTTGTTTTGTTCTTTCAAACTTTAATTTTCACTCTGATCTTTATGTGTTCAGTTAGGTACATTTTCACATATTCTCTGGGATTTATCTGGTTTGGTTACAGTATGTTTTTTCTGAAAATTTTTGAACTTTTGGGGAATGTTTGTTTGTCAATTTATAGAAACATAATGCGCATGGATTTGTAAATTCTTACTGTGGCCCATATTTTCCTTGTACTGCATTCTGTACTTTCTTATTACTTTTACCTTTTTGTTCTGTTTCTGTGGATTATTTTGTTTCTTAATTTCCTGTACCCTATTTTTATTATTTTAAGCTGTGTGTTTGGTCACCTTTACATTTGATTTGTGTGTATTCCTAGTTTTATTTTTATCTCATTCTTGCTAATTTCTGTATGTGTTACTTTTTTGGAAATCTCTCGTTTACCCTAATTGAATGGCACTGTGATTTTGTAGCATACTAACCGAATTTTCATTGTTGTTACTTGTATTTGTTTGTATGCTAGGCATATGTTGTGGTATGATGGATTAACAACTTTTACTAGGTATACAATATCTGCTGTCCATTTGTGCATATGTATACGGCTTGTATTCCCTCTTGTTGGGTTCAAGTATGCAGGGTGGATGGGGGACATTTACACCCTGTACTGCACGTTTATTGTATTCTTGAATTTCTGTGTGCTAGGTGTAGGATAGTAGCCATACATAGGTTGTTGAGGAGAGGAGTATGGGTATTGCATTGTTGGGTTGCAGAATGGATGAGATGGATCTTGTAATATGAGGGGTGAGTGCATTATGGGTGTTTTGTATGTGTTAAATCTTCTTTTATGTTAAAAAATATTTGTCTTTGTTATGTTTGTATTTAAGTGTACCTGCTTCAGTGTTTTTAGTGTTGTTCATAATGTCTGCTAATGTAATGTTTTGGATGATAATTAATGTATCCTCCACTGAAGGTGCTAAAAAATTTCACAGTATTTCTTTAATATCTTCCTCTGGTATATTGTGTTTGACCTTATTTGCCAGAAAAATTATTTCCTGAACATGTACAATAGGCGATTCTTTAGGGTCCTGTCTCTTGTTAAACAGTTGCTTTTTGTATTTTGTAATGTTTTCCTCTGTGGAAAAAATATTAATTAATTCTTGCGTGATAGTTTGCAATGTTAATAGGTGAGGTTCAGTTTTGATCAAAATGTTTTAGTAATTTTTTTTTTAACTGGACCTGTTAGTTGTACTTGTAATCTTTTAATTTTCGTCTCTTCATTCCAATGATTGATTTCCGCGCCTGTTTCAAATTTTTTTATAAATTCTAATATGTTGTCTTCTTCCTGGCTGCCATGAAATTTCTCTAAGGACACTTAGGGGTCATCCATAAATTACGTGAGGCGTTTAGAGGGGGGAGGGGGTCGAGCCAAATCTTACCCAATCTCACGTGGAGGAGAGGGGGGTCTCGACAAATATCACGTAATTTTTTTTTCCCCCAAGGAACAGTCTAAAATTGCGAGAAAAGTTGGTTAAATTAAGTAAAACATGTTTCTCCACTAAAATACGGCTAAATCCTAATACACAATGATAATTATCGCGGTTATGCGAATGCCATATAGTAGCACAGAAGTACCTGGATTGTTAAGCCGCCACCGGCCAGCCAAACGCTCGACTCGGCATGCGATACGTTACGATACGATATATCGATACAAAATATTTTTTTGGGAATCCCTAGAGCATACGAGCCGAGTGGCAGCGCGCGCGGACAGGCCCCGACCTGCTGTATTTACGTCCGTAAGTGTTTGTTAGTCGACGGCTCAGTCAACGCTGTCACTCATTCAAAATGAGTTTATACCATAGTTATTACAATGCATACGTTAAAAGACACGTCTACAAGACGAAGAAGTGCTGCCAGGAAGAAGCGACAAAGTTATGGAACGCAGCGAAACAGAGGTTCCCGGAAAAGGAAGGTTTAGTGCTACACGTTCAGCAGGAGATCGAACAACTCCTCAGAGAAGCGGCGGAGACAAAGGCCCGGACTACTCTGACATTCCTTACTAAGGTAGGCTAAACACCTTCTTTTCTATTTTATACACAAGACAATGTGAAAAAAATGTATTGTTTTATTTATCACGAATTCAATGAAGAGCGCTATTAGTTTTTTTAACGATATATTTGCCTCACACAAAATTATTAAAACAAACTACAGTATAATCCCGATAATTCGTATTATCAAGGGACTGAATGTTAAATGTGAATTATCGAGATATTCAAATTAGCGGGTTTACCAATAATCGGGAGCAAAAAAAGAAAAAAATACATATAATAACGAGATAATGCAAATTTGCATTAATATGTAATGCTAAACACATGGGTACATATGTAGTGTATATATAAATCAATAATTACAGCAATAAAAAACAAATTATAAATTTACGTTAAAAAAAATGACATTAAAAGAAAACCACGTTCGGAACGTCTGCCCATAACTCGATGGCTTTGTCAAGCATGTTCATAGCAGAAAATACTTCATCGCCAACGTCTCATTTCGCTAAGAAATGGCGCACGTTGTTGATGTATTGTTTAGCCACTTTAGGTGTAATTGTCGACACATCATCTTCGTCATCACCTTCACCATCAATGTCCTGAGATGGAGTCAAAATTTCTTCATCAGTTAGAATCCCCGCTACCGCTAGGCCATCGTCAAAATGGACGAAATCTTCAAATGTTATAGAATTTTCTTNGAATCCCCGCTACCGCTAGGCCATCGTCAAAATGGACGAAATCTTCAAATGTTATAGAATTTTCTTCATTTTGAGAAAGACGATTCCAATTCACAGGGAATTCTAAGTCTTGTTCAGTAACTGCTGATGAAAGTTCCACCTTCGTGAATCCACAAGCACGAAAACAGTTTTTTATTGTGCTTTCGCTAACACTTTGACACGCCTTGTGAGCAATGTTCATGGCTGAAAATAAGGTGATTTTATGATCCTTCCCATCCTCGATGCTGTCAAGGAGTTGCATCACTACTTCCTTGCAGTAAAAGGTTTTGAACGTTTTAATTATGCCCTGGTCTAGAGGCTGCAGCTTAGAAGTAGTGTTGGCAGGCAAAAACACAACATTAACATGACTGAGCGGTGGGGTATTGTTATGGGTCGTACAATTATCCATGAAATGTAGAATTTTTTGCTGCCTTTTCTCCATATCAGCATTCACTGATCGTATCCATTCCTTGAATAATTCACCCGTTATCCGCTCTTTTTTGTTTGCATGATAGGTCATCGGAAAAGTTTTTATGTTTTTAAAACATCTTGGCTTGGCTGATTTGCCGATCATGGGCGGTCTTAATTTCTCAGATCCATCCATTTTGGCGGCCAACAATATGGTTACACGTTCTTCATTTTTTTTTCTGCCATGACACTTTTCTTCCTTAAAACACATTGATCGGTCGGGGAAATACTTATAAAATAACCCCGTCTCATCGGCATTAAAAATCTTGTTGGGCTTGTAAGAATCGATTATTTCTCCCAATTCGTCTTTCCACTCAGAACAAACGTCGGCCGATACACTCGCACTTTCCCCACCAAGCTTCTTCAATTTTATGCTGTGCCTTTTTCTAAACCTATCAAACCAACCTTCACTCGCACGAAAGTCTTTAATTCCCATTTTTTCTGCGAAAACTTTTACTTTTTCTCTTAAAATGTTTCCTCCAACTGGTACATTCGAATTCCGTGCTTGCGCAAACCACTTTTTTAAATTCTCTTTTAGTAGTGGATACTCACCAGTCTTAAAGCGCTTTACTTTGCTGTCCGATGTCTGGGAGGCGATTTTGTCCTCTTTCTTCAGAATTGATGTTATTGTGGAAGGAGGAACGTTATAACGTTTGGACACGTCAATTTGTTTACCACCACCGGCCACGGCGTTAATGATTTCTTTTTTTTCTCTAATGGAAAGACACGTATTAACTCTTTTCGGAGACATGGCTAAGACCGAACTGACTAACTTTTCACTCGCTCTGCTCCTTCCTACCCTCTCGTAACCCTAGACCGGACACCAAGGCGCTTCTTAGTTCTGGGAATCACAGACACATCGCCTCACAGCCTACTCGGCGTCATTACCTGCCCTTCAAACCCTCCTACGTCCCTCAGTACCCATCCGGTATTTTTTACTCTGCCCGAATTGCATCAATCTAGAGCTGGTGTACAGTCTAGGGATAAAAACATTACGAGTTAACGAGATTTTTATGTTGGAAATAATAATTATTAGACGTTTTAATTGAGCTCGAGCACCGGAATAAATGCGTATTATCAAGGGGACCGGAATGCATTGTTTTTTTTACGAATTAAAGGGATTTTCTCAAGGGACCTGCAAATTTGTACGAATTAGCGGGATATACGAATAATCGGGATGCGAAATATCGGGATTTCACTGTATCTTCTTAATTTGTCAGTCTCATGTCTTCATCGTGATGTTTTGATTCCAGGGAAACACTAAGACCTCCAACGGTGCTTCGGCTGAGGCGAGCGCTCAGAGTGCTCAAAACGTGGAGTGTGCAGGTCAGGCTGGGACGAGCGCTCAGAATGTTCAAAACGCTGAATCCGCGAATCAGGATGGGACTACTGACCAGCAGCCAAGGGGTCAAGATGTTGACGACGATCCTCAACCGGCGGGTTAGTATTCGCCTCCCTTCATATGCGCGATGTTTTCTTCCTTTTTTCTCTGTTTAAATCAAAATGTTCTTCCCTCCACAGGTGCTTCGAAACGCAAAACTCAGCCTCTCGTGATCAGCGACGATGAGTATGAAATCACGTCAAACTCCTCACCATCCGCTGTGCGTCCCACTCCGGCACAAGACATTATGAAGGGAACTATTGCTAAACTGCGTGTGGAGCTGGATTTGACGGAAAGGCGTAAAGGGTCTCTCATAGCTGACGGCACTGAACACGAGAAAGCACGTAACTTGCGGCAGGGAATCGATGATTGTGAAAAGAAGCTGAAGCTTAAAGAAAAACAGAGTGTGTACGCTATGAAGCACAGGGAAAATAAACGGCAAAAAATAATTGAATTGTGTTCTAAGAATCCCGATGCGGCGAAGTCGTTGACGCCTCGTGCTGGCCCTGGACGTCCCCGTTTAGAAAAGGAGCAGCCTGAATTACTGAAAGCAATAATTTATTTAGCTATGTTTGGTGCATCTGCTGAGGAGCGGCGTCGCTGACTCTATCAAGCGTGACAGGTATGCGAAACAGAGCTCACTAATAAACTAATTGAGCTGGGGTTCAATGTCTCCCCAAGTGCTACTTATATTCGACTGCTGCCTAGACGGGCAGATACGCGTGAGGCTAAGCGCCACGTAGTGACTGTTCCGGTGAAGCTGAGCCGTCCTGAAGCTGACCATCACAAAGCACACCAAGACCAACACTTTTGTGTGACCTCCATAAGGTCTCTGGAGACAGTAGCCTCAGTACTTGGCCCTCACTCCGTGACTTTTTTATNGCTACTTATATTCGACTGCTGCCTAGACGGGCAGATACGCGTGAGGCTAAGCGCCACGTAGTGACTGTTCCGGTGAAGCTGAGCCGTCCTGAAGCTGACCATCACAAAGCACACCAAGACCAATACTTTTGTGTGACCTCCATAAGGTCTCTGGAGACAGTAGCCTCAGTACTTGGCCCTCACTCCGTGACTTTTTTATCTCAGGATGATAAAGCCCGTGTTCCCATAGCACTCACAGCGGTAAACGAGCAGGCGCCCTTGCTAATGCACGTTGAATACAAAGTGTCACTGCCAGATCACGACTTTGTGATTGCTGCAAGGCATAAATTGATTCCGAGCGTGTATGCTCTTTGTGAAGTGAAGCCCAATGAGATGGGTCGGCCAGAAGCCGTCTCATACAGTGGACCAACTTATATAGCAATCCGAAGTGGCAAGC
>NQII01000775.1:477078-602503 GCA_002778355.1 Clitarchus hookeri
CAAGACATCTCACCAAAGGGGGAAGGGGGGGTCGAAAAATCATCAAAATCGCCTCACGTAATTTATGGACGCTCCCTTATTGCTGAATTGCTATATTAAATTGTGATTGTTGTTCAAGTTTGGTTTGAGTTTGTGTATGTGATATGTCAGTAATTTTATACAGTGTTTCATTTTCTTTTTCACTAAGTTCTTTCGGTACTAAAAAAGCATTTTGATAATTTGTCCCTACTTTTATTTTGAATAGGGACTTCGTAGTCTGCTGTGTCAGTGTAAAATTAAACTCTACGTGTATCTGGTTATGTCCACTGTAAACTTTGCAAATGTTGTCTCGTGCAAGGTCTATGAATTTCTTGCGTGTTTTCTGTTTGACTTAGTGCTTCAATCAATAAAATTTCCTGTGTATTCTCCTCTGTATTACTTGGTATTGGGTTAGTAGTTATGTAATCTAAAAATATTTTCAAAAGAGACTGTTTTTTTTTTAGGGTATGAGTCTTTTAATTTTGTGTTATCATGTTTTACTAACTGTATGTAACAAAACATTGCATTATTATTTTATTAATTGAACATTGATTTGTAGTGGGTGGGAGTGTGGTAGTAAATTAGTCGGTGGTGAAAATGACACTTGTTAATGGATAGGTAGGGATATTAAAGGGTCTTCAACATTTGTTATGAGCTGACTCCACTCATAATAAGAACATGAAAAGGAATGCTAGTATTTTGTAGAGGAGTAAGGTAAGAAGAAGTCGAAAGCGCAAATAAAGTATTTAATTTCCATCTCCAGCAGTTATAAAGTTGTTAGATAGAATTTAAGACAAGCGGCCAATGGAAGAAATGATGGTAAGGAAGGTTAATTAGGTTAGAGAGAACAGGATAAAGAAGGAACACACCCAGTCTCACACTCTGGCATCGCCGCCCGGAGGTAAAACATTGCTGCACCTAGTCTAGCAGCTGACCTCACCCCTTGACAATCGCCGACTGACCCGACGACCTTCCTCGCAGCCCTGTCCACTCTTCGGGCCCCTTTACGTGTGTGGATTGACGCAACGCATTGTGTTTGACTGCCGTTGTGCACTAGAGAGGGGTCTGTTTGTAGTTTTTTTATAATTATCCAGGAATGTCCCGATTATTGCTGAACCCACATTTTATGGTGCTATTGGCACATTGCTATGACAAGTGGTGCACAACGGGGCCATGTACACCAATTTGCATTGTAAACAAAGTACGCCTCCTAGAGGAGGTGAGGAATCTCTGGATACGGAGAGGGCCCAAAATACAATACAGTTAAATGAAAACGCACACTTAGAGTTAACTCAAGAAAAGTTTCATTGTTCAGTTCAGTATACAAAGACACATATACAGAATCACATTTAAGCAGGTTTGGCTCACAAGGCCACAGTAACATGCCAAAGAAATTGCGCGAAGAAAACTTAAGAGATGAGAACAAGGTATGAAAGTCCCCCGTGGTACGACGAACATGCAAGACCTATGACCCATATAATCAGACTTTTCGAGATGGTGCGGGCGAGTGGCATCCTCGCAGAGAGCTCTGCCACTTCGCGAGGCACTTTATTAGCTGAACTCATTACATGACACATAAAACATACACACAACCAAACACTGAAATGTTCGGGATGAATATCCCTGATCCTTTAGAGAGTCCAGAGTTCTTAATTATAAGCTGATTTACATTCAAAACATTATTATGTGGTGCTTCGAAAATTATGTGGGAAATTTGTGTCTGGCAAGATCTGGGGCACTCTGCGACCAGAACAATCAAGTTGAATTAAAGACTAAATATTCTTGATGTAATGTTTGGCTACGCTAGATGCACACTTACTCTCTAAAAATTACATAAAACACTTCAAAGAACATGACCCTGATATTCTGCACCTAATTAAAAATGCATGTGGGATGTATTTACTGTTATCTTGCAAGGCCATTAGGGTGAGTTACAGTAACACTTTCCTGTGGACAATATACTATACTGCAATTTTCTACCCGTGTATAGTGAACAAACACTTTACCCTTACAAAACATCTCTCAAAACATAATCAATATAAATAAGAACAGGAAAAACTTGCAATAACACTTGGGTGTGGGGGTGAATTGGGGATGAAGACATGAAATGGATACAAAACATTGATGAAAAAGGAAACAAAGCATTGAACTAATATTGCAGGGGCGTCCCTAGCATATTTACATGTCCTTGCGTATAATAAAAATTTATTTTTATAAAATTTTTTTTGGTCTGTTGACTGTTGTGAATAAACAAGATGTGAATTAGAAACAACTATTTTTCAGCGCTTTGTCTTGCCAAACTACAAAACCAAATAATAAAAAACAATTTACTGGAATAAAGTAAAATTGATATAAACATTGCTATTGCAATAGACTGACACCGACCATGGCTTCCCCAAGAACCCTTGTCGACCCGCGCACATTACCTAGCGAAGCAGGTAAGGACTTAAACCAAGCACCGGCCGCACCACCCGAGGTATGCCGCAGAAGTCAGTGCAACAACTTTCAGTGCCACAGTGCATAATCATATCAAAGCTTCATTAAACAGCCTAACATGAATATGATAATTACCACCATGAAATCTATCACTACTAGAAATGAATATCAGGAAATCCTTACATAAATAACAGAGTATTGCAAGTGCAAAGTGTCGACCGTCTGGTCGACAGGTTCTAAAATATCCCGCAACTTTCTAGAAATTGAATTAGTGTATTGTGTAACACTCATTAAAGAAACATGCAACTATAAGTGACGTCCTGAATAAGTGCTGTTCATAATTAATTAGCACGGTGTGTTTTGACTCCGGCAGTGGGACTGTTAAATTAAAACCGAGCCACGCCAGAACTCCGGTAAAAATTAACTTATTCTGAATACTAATTAGAAAGACATTTTAAATAATATGTAATCATTTGCTCAATGTGTATACTCTGTTTCATGTAAGCTCACTAAATTTTGACAGTTCTGTGGACATGTACTATTTGATGATGTGCTTGCATCCCTTTTACTGATAAAAGCTCGCTGTTGAGCATTCTGGTTTTTAAGTAAATTATGTGAAATGTAGGTGAAAGAGGGTTGTAGGGGATCCAAATCCCAAAACGCCCGAAGGCAGTGCTTGAAATGAAAAACACAAAGTCTGAAAACTTGCATGTAAATATTCTTGCACAAAACTTTATATCACTCTAAGTGAAAACTTTACATTGGTTCTGGCCTGCAGCCCGCCAGATATGCAAATCTGCGAAAGTACACAGGTGTGCACAACAATGAATTACTGGTGTGTTAAGATTTCCCAGGTGATGCTATTCCGGGGGAAGAAGAGGTGGCATCTCCGGTAGCAGAAAAGAACTTGTTCCATTAAGTTACATCAGACTATTGTAGAAAAAGATGATTGGCACGAAAATGTGGCAGCACCCGGAACGCGACACGGAACGTACGGACTATTGAAACACTCGACGGTGACTGAATCCGGTGAGTTCGCGAGGTGCGGATATGGCGGTACGCGACTCGCCCTGCACTACTTTCTGTTGAACTAAAACAATTGCACATCTAAATGAACATGAACCTTTGCAAAAAACATGAATAAATAAACACATAATATTACATTGCCCATCAACAAATACAATTTAAATGTGGATGTCATGGAATGAGGGTGAAACAACGGAGGCAAAAAAAAACTTTAATTTTCAAATAAATATAAGTAAACACTGAAACACTTATAGTGGCATCTTTGAATGTCCCCTCGCCTGATGTGTCTTTATTTTGCTTTTAATTATTTGATCTTAAATTGCCCAATAGTTAATGTGAGCCTAGTTTGACATAGTGCACCATCGTCCACTGTGTTTTTTTTGGGGTGATGGGGAATTATGAAGTTGCGAGGCACTACTATGCACTCTCTTGCTCTCGCACTACACTGCACTGTGCACTGAGGGCACACTGGTGCCGGTTGATGCGGTGGGTGTGTGATGTGGCAAACGATCAGGAAGGCAGGACGCTATCCTGCGTTAGCGTGTAGAGCTGTTCGGGTAAAATGTAAACAAATCGCTGCTGTAATCGTGTATCGGAACAGGTAAGTTTTATTTATTTATCTTACATTCGCAATACAGATTTAGTATTAATGGTAGTGATTCCGATGTTACACTGAGCAAACCTAAGCTTGTGAAATTAATTTACAATAAGAAAGCTAGTAAGTGACATTTAGGCTTATGAAGTAGTAATAACTGTCGTTTGGAAGTGTCCTAAAAATATAGATTTAATCATGCAGTGGAATTGAGATGTTTTTAAGTTTTTTTTTTCAGAAATTTATTGTTATATTATTAAATCCTTGTTAGAAAGTTTAAAGGAGTAGAAACAGTAGGGATTATGCTTATGTGCAAATTTCCCTTGTCTAGTACTCATGTTATGACTCGATGATCAAGAATTTAAGTACTGTACAGCTATCAGTTATTCCATACAAATAATTTACAGAGTAATGCAATATAATAATAATACAATAGTGTAAATAATGCTTATAATTTTTTAAAATTAAAATCCAAAATTGTTCTAACAGTACCTATAAAAAGGATTAACAGACAAAAAATGTTTCAATCTTTTTTTTTAATTACTTAAAAAGGCAGAATTTTTTTTAATTTTATATGTAATACATGATATTATTTCAGTGCAACTACTTCAAAATTCCTGAGTGTTGTACAGTTATCTTATTTATAGCATTTGATAAAATGATTACTATTATACCTTGTCAAATGCTTATGTACACTATTGTGTACAAGAAAATTGTCATATAATTTTTTACATTCAATAGGCCTATAGCCTACCATATACAATTATATACATATAGGTAAATTAAGACTTAATTATGGTAAATTACATTAAATTACTCTTAATATGCTACATGTATACAAAACGACATTTACTATAGGTTGTATTTTTGAGGTCTACACATATTCGTTAATAATGGTAATATACACAATTTGTTGATAATTTTGTTTTTCATTTTTTTTTATAACAGTGATTCTCAACAATGGTTGCAATTAGTTGTGATATCATGCCAAGCCGTTGGTTGCAAACAACTGTTTGTTTACTTTGAATAGGCTTGAGAGTGCCATATGAGGTAGCTAGTTTTTCTGAATTTTCCTCATATTTTTGTTATTCTTGCGTTTGTGAAATGTGAATTTAGGGTAAAAATGTCTTAAAACTGTTATCTACTATTGATTTATTCGGCTACGAAAGAAAATTAATATTAATGGGTCAAAATGGGTATGAACCGTACCATGCGAGTCAAGTGGTGCACAATCCCGAAAGTAATTGTATTTAGTGTACTCGTATATACTGTGGATGCAAACGCGGAAGATAAATATTGCATTATGGTGTGTATACTGATATGTTATCTGCATAAGTTTTAATATTAACAATTGCAGTGTGTTTAATTTTTGCAAGTACAGTTGCAATTGCTAACCTGCGTTGCATTTAAGGACTAGCGTGTAAGTTGCAGAGTCGTTATAAGTACATGCTCTTTTATAAACTTGCGTTTATGTATTTTTCTAATTGCCGATATGATATTTCGGTTTAGGAATTTTTGGAATTTATTTATTAACATCTATGGCTGTGAAAGTTGACGTAGTCGAGGTTACCCAGGGCTTGTTGAGTGTTTAATTGCCCGGTGCCATAACCCAGTGGATAGTTAATTATGAGGGTCGTTCGGTCGAAGGCCCAGGGGGCCCTGGATATCTCCATCAGTTTGTTGATGATGATGTCACATACTTACTGTTTCACTATTTATACCTTATAACGAGACTGTAAGCAGTCTCGTACACCTGAAATATAATATGAAATTGTGGGTGATGCTACAAAGGGTGTAGTAACGTACAATTAATCGACACACATTTAACTTTGTAAATTTGTTTATTCACTGTACTTGCTTGCAGGTGAATAAGGCATGAAAATGGACCCAGCATGTATGGCTTGTCGGTGACCCTAGCGGGAAATAAACGTGGTATTAAGTTGATACGCGATAGCGTTAAACCATTTGGTGAGAGGGTGTGTGGCTCTCCCCTCGGTACTTAGAAGAAATAAAAGAATTGTTTCGGTAAATTAATTTAATATTGCAGTGAAGTGATAACAGCCTAAATTATGGTACCGAGGGTGCTCCTGGAGCGGTTGACCAACGCCGCCGGTCTGGTCCGAGTGCTGAGACGAACTGGGTGAGTGACCTCGATTTCTGTCACAAGTCACGAGAACCAAAGTCAAACAGCGAATGATGAAACATAACATGAACACTATGTGATATGATTGCAATGGTGAAAAATTGTATAAATTAGATTAACACATTTGTGACACCCCTGTTTATTAACAAATATCTATTTAGATTGTAGTTGTGAAGTTGACAGGGCTTAACACTGTACTAAATTACATGTTACAAGGATGGAGGCTTTTATAGGCAATCTCCCTTTTTGAAAATATAATTGATCTTTTAAAAACACACATCAAATACAATGTTACATTTCTCATAAAAAGTGTTGGAATTTCACTACTTGTGATGTGTCTGAATTTCACTGACTACAGTGTTGTCAGGTGGCTGTTTCTTGAAGGGATGGACTAATCCGCCTGGGCAAAGGGGTGTGGAATACCATGCTTGATTGCTCTTAATCCAATAAAACACACCCCTGACTGTAGCTGTGAATGTGGTGACTCTGTTTAATGTGTTTGTAAAAATGCTGCACACTACTGACGACACTTTGGGGAACTTATCACTTCAGCTTCGGCTTACAAGACAGTTTGATGCCACTTGACTGTGCGTCATGTTTTAGGTCGCTGCACGAGCTGCTACGAAGCAACGACCAATTGCCAGTGCGCTCAACGGCTGTGGCTTTGGGGTAAATACTGTTTCTGGTAGCTTACATATTTATTAAAAGAGTTGCCTATTGTAATAAATGAGCAGGGCGGTCTCTTGAAAAACGTAATTCTTGTCGGCAAGAAATGCAAGTTCCGTTCTTGTCGACCTGCACTACGCACTCTTGGCCTGAGGTAGATGATGCGGCTCGGTGAAGCTGGTGTAGTTGTTATGACTGCGGTGGTCAGAGTGGGCACAAGGAGCTCATCGACACGTGGTTCACATCAAAGTTAAGAGTAAAGTGAAGGTAAACAAAAATGTGAATAACTAATTCAAACATTACTTTTAGCCTTCCTTGTAATAAAATTGCTGTTTGCTAGGCATTAACTGCAAATCACCTTGTAAACCAATACAAGGCTACACCTTACAACAAACTTTAATATTATAATTTTTTTCTCCCCAAGCCAGCAGAGTTTCAGTGACAAGAAATAAGCTGTTTTCCAATACAAGAATATACAACCTAATCAGTTCTCATACTTATAATAGCCAATGTAGCCATCCTGATTTTAGTTTTCAATGGTTTACCGAACTCACTCCAGGGTGACTCAATAAAGACAATGACCAATTCCTTCCTTAAATTCTCTTCATTCCGTTCTTGGTGTTCCATTCTCTAATGAACCAGCTGTCAACAAGATGTTAAGTTGAATAAATCAATCATATGGTCAGTTTGAAATTCTAATTTTGAAGGCAACTACTTTGACATAAGCTTATAATTGAAATATTGATGATGAATTATGTGTATTTAGAACGAAGTGCGCTTCGTAGAACAGCAAGTTCTCTACCCACTACACCACCATGGTATCCATTACCTTAAGAAGGGAGGAGTTATGAGGCTTACGTGTTTTGTAACAACCAAGGTGTTGGAGAACCAATGAGGGTGCAAAATGATGGATATGGAGCATTGCTGAAATACAAGGGCAGGAAAAACCTTGAGAAAACATGCCAGCCAGCAGCCTCATTCATCACATTCCTTACTTGTGAAAATATGTGAATAACCTCACAGGGAATCAAAACATGGATCACTTTGGTGAAAGGCAACTGTCCTACCACTAAATCCACTGCAGCAGGGGTGGAGAGGCACTTTTTGGGCACATATGTCTTCCCCTGCCTCATTTCTTCAAGTATACAGAGCGAGTATATGAGAATACCCCAAATTAGAGGTCTATAATATAAAATCCAAACAATTTACAATCTTGGTTGATCAATCAAGTGAACCATGGAACTGTGAAGTTTGTTTACTATATCTTCATAAATGTTCAATGCGACCACCACGAGCGGCCCGAACGACATCTACGTGATAATCAAACTTGTTTCACACTCTTGTCAGCATGTCTGGTGTTACGGTTAGGATGGCGCCCATAATTCTCGTTTTGATGTCGTCAATGTTATTCGCAATGGTGGACGAAACACTTGATCCTTTATGTTCCCCCATAGAAAAAAGTCGTACGGTATAAGATCCGGGCTTCTTGGGGGTCAGTGATGAAGATCCTGGTCACCAACTGCTCCTCGACCAATCCAGCATTGCAGCAATTCCTCGTTCAGGTATCTGGGAACATCTAGGTGCCAATGGGGTGGTGCACCATCCTGCTGGAAAATGAAGTCCCCCACTGCCTCTTCTAACTGAGGAAATAACCACTCTGTAAGTATGTCCAAATAAGGGAATCCAGTAACAGTGGGCTCGTGAAAAAAGAAAGGGCTGAAAACAGAGTCTTTATATTCAGTGTTAAACACATTCACTTTGGGGGGAAGCGCGCTCATGTTCGGTGTTTTCATGTGGTGGCTCCTAACCCCATATCCGCACACTGTGCCGTTTCACCTTACCATTTGTATGAAACGTCGTTTCATTGTTAAAAACCAGGTTAGACATGGATGCATCGTCTACCTCGTTCTGGGCTCATAAAGGAAACATCAGATCGTCCCCTTCACATTGACGTATCGAATGCGAGCTCGCTTGCCCCTCACCACCTCAAACCGAGAATTACGAACGCCGTCCAAACTGTAACACGGGACATACTGACAAGAGCGTGGAACGAGTTTGATTATCGCGTAGATATCGTTCGGGCCGCTCATAGTGGTCACAATGAACATTTATGAATGTATGGTAAACAAAATTCATGGTTCCACGGTTCATTTGATTGGTCAATCAATGTTGTAGGTTGTTTGGTTTTAATAATATAGACCCTCAAAGTTGGGGTATTCTTTCATACTCAGCCTGTATTAGGGTAAAGTCAATTAAAAAGTTGAATTTAAAAAATGATTGTTAAAACTAAAATAATTCTCTACAAGCTTATCATATGTTTGGTTTCTGCATGGGAGGGACAGTATTTTGTACATGTGCATTTTATTATTTTATATTAACTTACATATTTATTTTTTTAGCTACCAGTACATACTAGATGTTTTCAAATGTTATAAATATGCTTTGTCGCTTACTGACTGAATTCTTTCTGAGGAGTTCTCTCTGTGTTCTTCATGTAGGCCTACCTGTTGGCAACTATTCTTGGTTGGTTTTCTTTGTCTGTATGTTCGAATCTTTAATTCTGGTTTCCTGCGACATGAGATCTGCTGCAACAGAATATATTATTTTCATATAAATAATATTCATATAGGCTTACATATATTAGAAAGCCTAAGAGATTTTAGCTCAAGGGAAATATGTTTACAAGAATAGTAATCCTGATTATTTGGGATAGTGTAAAAAATTATTGCAAATCAAAAATAGTATGTGAAATCAGTGTTTCGTTAAATAATCATATCTCATATCAACAGATTATGGTAAGAAAACTTGTCAAAACTGCGACATTTCACATGTGTAAAGACTCCGACTTTAATAGCCCTCCCAAGTAGGCAGTGATTGGTCTCATTTACATCTTGGAAATGACAGTTGCAAATACTGGATTTATCAGCTGCTTATTCCAGTTTGCACTAATAAATTAACTATTCAAACTACTTCAATAAGTGGCCCTGTAGTTGCCTGGGAAAATAAATTTTACATGTCAACTGCGAATTTTTCGTGATGCAGGTATCACGAAAATGAAAGTAAACAAACATGGGTTTAATTACTTGGGGGTGAAATGTATGTTTCCAAACACCATGATATTGTAAAGGTGAAAATTAATGTTATCAAATAATGCTTAAATATCTTGTTTCTGACACAAGGCTGGCGTGAACCGTGTGTTCACGAGCTCCTTTATGCCCACTCTGACTGCCGCAGTCGGGTCAACCGCACCAGCTGCATCAGAGAAAATGGTACAAAGTGTAGTGCATTAGTTTATGTTATGTCAATAAAGGACACAGCCACAGCCAGAGAGGTTTTTTTTAGTATACTTGGCAACGCTATGGCTAATGTAATGTGGATGCATAACCGAAAGTGCAATATAAACTTTTATGTAATATTGTAACAATTTAATAAGTGTATTTATGTAAGTCATCGTGTTTTCTTGTGCTTAATTTAATTCATATCATTTTCATGACTTATTTCATCTTTCAGTGTTTTTGTGTTTCACCTTTTTGCCGCTTGGCTTCGGCTCTCGCCACTGGTGATGAAAGCCGACCCCTAGCTCGCCCAGTTCTTCTCAGCACCTGAACGAGACCAGAAGTGTAAGTCTCTCGCTCCTCCGCGAGTACCAGCGAGGCCCTCGGTACCGGCATGCTATGCTGAAATCATCTTCACTACAATAGTATTCAAGTAATTAACTGGAACATTTCTTTTGTTTGTTTCAAGTACCAAGGGGAGAACAACTGTACTCTCACCGGAGAGTTTTCAACGCAAATGCGTTTATCAACTTAAAACCACGTGTTTTTCGCCGCGCAAGGGCTGAGGCCATTTTTAATATCATTCAGACATCCATTTGCCTGTGAACGGACGATGAATAAACCGCTCAAGCAGTAAAATAGTGTATTATTATTATAGGGCAACCTTGTAATCGTCATCGGTGTTTAGTAACATAGTTAAGGCGTACGAGACGGCCGACAGTTTCACAATCCTATGCACAGTGTGCAACTGTAAGTACACGACAACCAGGCAATAACTGATGACAGGTTCACCAGGGTCCCTGGGCCATCGACTGCACGACCCTCACTTCATTAGCTCACCACTGAGTTATGGCGCCTGGCAAAATTATATCACCAAACTAGCCCTGGTAACCGACGCCACGTCAAGACATATTTCTATCTGGAAATGATTTCTACAGATAAAATATACGACTCTGAACAATGTCATTGAGTAAGTTTATGAGCCGCTCTACTTTTAAACTTAATAAATAAAAACATCAACACAGCAGACTTGCTAATATTGGCTTTATCTATCTTTTATTTAATTTAACTACTTTTGGAAAAACGATAAATGGTACAAGTTTGTTGTTTACTGTAATGATTACAGCCTACAGCAAAATACATCACCATCTAAACGCAAGGGTAAACAAAAGCATGTTTGGAATCAGCAGCCTTGTGTGACATCACACTAATGGTGTCCATTACTGAATCTATTGATTAAAAATTACCACGACAATTATTACTCGACAAGTATTGCTATTTACTAGGGACCTTTCTTATTACACTGTATTTTCATTTTACAAGTCTCGGTTTTGTCAGTGCCTAATAAGAATCTCTACTGCGAATACTAACACTTAAGATAAATTAATAAAACTTACCTGTTAGGATACACTAGTATAGTGACAATATTTTTACGTACATTTACTCGAACCAACTTTACAGGAGTGTAACTGCAAGATGTATTTTTCAGGTTGGTCTTCTGTTTTAGTGCCATAGGAATTTGATGATTCCTATCCAACTTTGCAGTTTGAAGCCAGAGTTTTAGAATATTTGCAACATTACTGTCACGAGACGCAACATCACATCCCATAATATGTTTCGCCATTAATATTTCCGAGCCCTCAATAAACAGATGCTTAAAATCGCATAAATATGCCATGATGTCATGCGTATTTACTACAGGTTCAATCATATTCAGGCTGTTTTTATATTAATACAATTATTCAGAACACAATGTTAAAATTCCTACAGCACGTAAATGGTACAAGTTTGTAAGCTGTATAGCTTACAAATAATTCAATACCATTTTTGCTCTCAGTTTTGATAAATGCAGTGCTGTGCTTTGGCGAAGTTAATGTTAATATTGCTGCCACTGTTACTGTGGTTTCTACAGAACTTGAATTCAGAAATTCCCTGTAATTCCAGTTTACCTGAGTCATTTCAAAAGTTTTATCTGTCAAAACCGTTTCCCTTAAAATGCACAGGAAAAATATTTTGCTTCATTATGTGCAAATAAAATCAACAATGTACACGAGGCCAAAGAAAGCCTTACTTATAGAGCAGAATCATATTGATAGAAAAATATTTGTTTGCAAAAAATATATTAAAAACCTGCCATTTACCTGCTGTACACATTATGGTGAGTGGTTTACCACAAAATACATCACAGACACTGCAAAGGTTTTGGTATTACCCAAACCATAAAACCATTCGTTGCAGTTATTTCATTATCAGAAGCGATAACGAACACTTGAATACAAAAAGTAGCAAACATCAGTTGGGTCACTTGCGCAAAACTGCCTATACACAAGCAGTGCACATCCACAGACAGTTTCCAATATTACTCAACCTCTGTAATACAACGGCAGATGCATATGGCACTCATGACGCCTCTTGTCTGTTGTGGGTGGTTGGCCACATCTGGGTCACTATTCAGATAATTTCCCTGTAGCAAAATACAATCTGTCCATAAGCGGCCCACATCTGCGTAGCCAACTGTACCCCAAGCATCCTAGCACCATCAGTGGTATATGAGTGGCAGCAGTTGCCCACTGGCATACTGCTTCCGGCCTGCCATAAGTAAACCAGCTGTCGTCAGTTAACTGTTGACAAGCCACTCGTCGCACAGCTATTGGCCACTTGTTTCCTACTTAAAAGCAGCATGCCATGCACTTAAAAAAAAACAAAAAATATATTTTTATTAATAGTAATGTCTAATGATAATTGTACTTCACATTGTACACAATGAAAAAATTAAGTGAATTCACATATACCATTTCCTATTTCACAACAACATAGTTGGCATGCCATAAATTTCCCATGAAATTGTAGTTAAAATGTTCCCAGCAGTGACAGTTATCATGCTATACATAGCCCATAAGCCTGCAGATAATGATTCTTCAGTAGTAAGCAATAATTGACATGTCACAAATGTCCCCCAAGCTTACTGCTTTAATGTCCCCAGCAGTAAGAAACAGTTGGTATGCCATAACTGGCCCATTATCTTTCTACTTATACATCTGCAGCAGTAACACTTGGCATGTCATAAGTAGTCCACAAGTTTGCTGCTAATAATATGTCCCCAGCAGTAAGTAATTGTTGGCATTTTGTCTATCGTCTGCATGTGGGGCTTGTGTTAAATTCTAACAAACGTTGTGAGAGCATTGGCCTGCATTACAATTATTTAAAAAATAGGTAATGCCAGTTTTTTGTATGACCTGATTATCAACTATAGGCCTATAAGAAATGCTGGCAGGCTTAAATGTGAACTTTTCCACCACTGCCACCAGTTGGACAAATGTTGACTGCTTGTTGTTTGCTACTTCGGATGTTCACCAAATTAGTGCCATATAAATGTAACCATTTAAACAACATGAGAAAGCATTCTTTAAGTGATCATAACACATGAGTTCAATAACAAAATAAAATTATTGGGAAAGAATTAGTTTAGGGATATAAGACAACGTGGAGTATTTCAATAATGATTACACAGCAATATATTGTAAAAATTCTGCAATGAATTTCTAAACATACCTCTCAAAACTGTTGGTGGTAATTGCAAATTACAAAATAATTTGACAGTTTACCACTTCATTTTGGACTATTGCCCAACTCCAACAACACATAAAGTTGGTTTATTATTGTTTATTGTTTTTTATTACTTCGATTTATCCTATAGCATGTCACATACACCTAGGACACGAGGCATGTCCATACATACAATTAAATTATAAACTATTCATATAAATAAAATCGGAATTCAATATAAAAATTCTACATACAAATTAGCATATGCACATTATACTTAGTAGTGAGAGCTGACTATAATGTCGGTTTAATTGCGTAGAACATGAGCTAATTTGAATAAGAATTTGCCTCAAAGTTGGACGCCAATATAATGCCTGTTGACTGGGTGGTGTTGGGTTAGTGGAAGTTTTGAGAAGCGGTGAAGAGCATTGGTAGGCGGGTTTGGGGTTCAATACCCGACTACGCGACAGACACCGTCGGCAGGTGGTGTCGATTGCTGCTTCTGCTGATGATGATGATCTCAGGCACGGCGGGTCGTTCGGCCGGATGTGCGCAGTCCCTCGGATAAATTGTTGGATGAGCCCCTCTGGACAGGAAAACCAGGCGTTTCCTACACTTGATACTTCAGTCGGAATGAAGTGGGCCTATTCAGGCTGATCCACACACCTTTTACTGATAAAAGCTCGCTGTTGAGCATTCTGGTTTTTAAGTAAATTATGTGAAATGTAGGTGAAAGAGGGTTGTAGGAGATCCAAATCCCAAAACGCCCGAAGGCAGTGCTTGAAATGAAAAACACAAAGTCTGAAATCTTTCATGTAATTATTCTTGCACAAAACTTTACATCACTCTAAGTGAAAACTTTACATTGGTTCTGGCCTGCAGCCCACCAGATATGCAAATCTGCGAAAGTACACAGGTGTGCACAACAATGAATTACTGGTGTGTTAAGATTTCCCAGGTGATGCTATTCCGGGGGAAGAAGAGGTGGCATCTCCGATAGCAGAAAAGAACATGTTCCATTAAGTTACATCAGACTATTGCCGCTAAAGATGATTGGCACAAAAATGTGACAGCACCCGGAACGCGACACGGAACGTACGGACTATTGAAACACTCGACGGCAACTGAATCTGATGAGCTCGCGAGGCATGTATATGGCGGTAACGACTCGCCATGCACTACTTTCTTTTGAACTAAAACGATTACACATCTAAATGAACATGAAGCTTTGCACAAAAAATTAATAAATAAACACATAATATTACATTGCCCATGAACACATACAATTTAAATGTGGATGTAATGGAATGAGGGTAAAACAACGGAGGCAAAAAAAGAAAAGTTAATTTTCAAATAAATATAAGTAAGCACTGAAACACTTATAGTGGCATCTTTGAGTGTCCCCTCGCCTGATGTGTCTTTATTTTGTTTTTAATTATTTGATCTTAAATTGCCCAATAGTTAATGTGAGCCTAGTTTGTCATAGTGCACCATCGTCCACTGTGTTTTTTTTTTGGGGTGATGGGGAATTATGAAGTTGCGAGGCACTACTATGCACTCTCCTGCTCTCGCACTACACTGCACTGTGCACTGGTGGCACACTGGTGCTGGTTTATGTGGTGGATGTGCAGCTTGGCAAATGTTCTGGAAGGCAGGATGGTGTCCTGCAACAAACGCGCCCCTCCTGCTGAGATCATTTGCAAGCTCCACACTTTCAGGCACCACAGGGACAGGCTTTGGTCCCACGAAGTCGGGGCCGCAGGGCTTACGGGCCCCTTAAGTAACCTGAATAGTGTTTGTGTGGCTGCTGTGGTGTTGATGTTAGTGGTCTGTGTAGTATGGGACGTGATGGCATCACTGCAGGTCAGGCACGACCACTCTGGTTCATGTCTCTGATATGAGTCGTCGGCGGACAGGGGGGAGGCGAGCTCAGTATCTCACTGCTCCTGCAGTTGCTGTTGCTCCACTTACTTCACTGCCACTGGTAGCAACCCAGGCTGGTTGTTACAAAGGGGGGTTGATCACCCGGTGGTGACCCCTCGGCTGGGTGCGGCGTTCCTGCTGTGGCACTGCCCCAGTACATCACACCCTCGTCACCGATGGACATCTCCGGAAGCCTTCGTAGGTGGTCGGTGGACCACAACATCGTGGTCGCCATCATGGCGCACCTGGCAACCTAGTGTGGCAACATCATCGTCACCTGGTGTTAGGCGTAGGTCAATCTGGTGCACCTTGACAGTCTTTCTGCCAAGCTAGACCAGGTACATGGTGGGTCCGATGGTTCATACAATCGTGTGCGGCCTGCTGCACGTCGCCACAAAGCTCGCGCAGATATCTCTTGGGGGCTGTGGACTGCGGGTGCGTATGGATGTATACGACCTGACGGGGTTCTTAGTCGAGGTGGTGGTCACGTAGGGGTTGACAGCCACTGTGCGATGTAACCTCGCTGGTGATTGTGTACATCTTGGTGTTCCCTCTCACTACTGTATTCTGACCACGGGCTGTCAAACTTACCAGGCAGGATGAGGTTGTTACCCAGTAGGACGTCAGAAGGTGACTTGCCGGTGGCGGCATTGATGTGCCGACGGAGGGTGAAGAGGGCAGCAGGCAGATGGTCCGTCCAGGTGGTATGCTGGACCGACCATCATTGAGCAGCAACAGGGTCTTGAGCTCCTGATTGCGGCGCTCTGTGGGGTTGGAACGTGGGTGGTAGATCGCCATCTTCAGGTGTCGCACTCCCCAATAGGTAGACAATTCGCGACTTTTCCTGCCGGTGAATTGCGTGCCATCATCGGTAAGCAGATTCTGCAGATATCCCCATCCGGGGAAGAAGTATGTCTGCAGGACCTTAGCAACACTCGTGGCTCGCACGCTACTGCTAGGATATGCCTCATCCCAACTGTAGAATGTACCGGTGACCACCACAATGAATCTCTTCCCTTCTGAGGACTTTGGGTAGGGCCCCATGAGGTCGAGAGACACAGTTTCGAAGGGCTTAGTGGACAGTCGGGGCTGTTGTAACCTGTCAGCTCGCCGTGCTTTGAATTGGCTGCACTTAATACACTGTTGCATGTACCTTCATGCGTGATTGGTTAGTCCGGGCCAAAAGAAATGTTCATGCACATTGCGAATTCTTTGCTCCGTCCCCGGGTGTCCTGATACATTGCTATTGTGTGCGTATCGCAGTACCTGCTCTCCAACACTGGGAAGAACAAAAAGTCTCCAAACATAATGGTTACTAGGTGAACATGTTTGTATACTGCCATATATTACGTGCCAACACTTAACAACTTGCTGGGAACATCGTTCTTTCTGCTCGCGAGTGTATGCGCACTCTAGCTTCGTTTTCATCACATGATGGTATAGCTCACGTACAGTGATGTTATTGTTGGTGGCAATTATCTGGTGAAGTCCCACCTCACTCAGTGGTTACGGCATTGTTGGTGGTAAAATCTCTTCCCACTCTGCTTTGTCCTGCACCACGATGTTGGAGCATGGTGGCCTTGACAGTGCATCTACTAGCTGGTTTTCGCTACCTGGGACATGCTCCATGACGAAGTTGTAAGCTTGAAGAATCAATGCCCACCGGGTCAGCTTGCTGCATGCCTTGTGCATGGTGTGGAGCCAAACTAAGCAGCGGTTGTCGGTGCGAAGCGTGAAGCACTGGTACTCCAAGTACGCGCGGTAATTCTTGATGGACCATACCCCAGCTAAACATCCACGTCCATTGATATCTTACCTCCGCTCAATTGGTCCAATCTTGGCTCTAGCGAAGTCAATGATGTGACGTTTGCTATTGTCACCGTACTGGTAGAGTACTGCACCAAGTCCTCCTTGGCGGGGATAGATCTGCAGATAGAGATGTTTTGTGGCATTTTACCTCGCCAAGGTTGGGCACACTCGAAAACCTGACTTGGTTTTGCTGGAAGGCGTCGTCGGCGGGGCCGTCCTATTGAAACTGCTACTGGGTTAACAGCAGGTCGGTGAGTGGTGCGGTGATGATGGCAAAGTACTGGATGTGCTTCCGGAACCAGTTTAATAGGCCAACGGACTTTCGGAGCTGCTTGCCTGTACGAGATGGTGGGTACTCGTCAATCAGCCGCAGTTGTTTGAGGTTGGGTTTGTTGCCTTCCTCGTTGACGATGTGCCCCAGGAAGTCGATGCTGGTCTTTCCGAGGTGGCATTTTGCAGTTGCACATGTGAGGCCGTTGATGGCCAACCTCTCGAGCACAAGTGACAAGTTGTGTAAGTTATTCTACCAATATGCCGACCATATCACCATGTTGTCCAGGTAGGCGAGTGTAAATTCACCGATGAGGTCGTCCAACACTCTGACCATCATCGCCTGGAAGGTGGCCGCTGCACGCTTCATTCCGAAGGGCATGGCACATAACTGAAAATGCCTGCTCTCGGGGGTCGTGAAAGCTGTTTTGCCATGGTCTTCGAGCTTGACAGGCACTTGCCAATAGCTGCTCTTGAGGTCAAGGGATAACATGACCTTGACACTGATGTATCGTGGTAACACACCATGTGTCACTTGGTTCATTGGCCGAAAATCTACACAAAACCTCTACATGCCATCTTTTTTGGGTGCCAGTGTAATGGCGGAATTGAAGTGGCTGTTTGTTGGTTCAATAACGCCATCATTCAACATTTCTTGAATTTGCTGTTTAATAATTGTCGCTTGGTGTAGTAAATAACTGCGTGGTGGAGTGTATATGGGCTTCTCTTGCACTAGGGGTATGGCATGCTCATCTACTGTGGTTCGATGAAGGGTGTCGTCTGCTGCAAACACGTCTCGGCACTCATCAAGTAGCCGCTGAAAAGCTGCATGGTGTTCGGGCGGTATGTTGTTTTCAAAGTCCGCTAGTGAAACAGCTGGTACTGTATCGTCTGGTCGCCGGTCAACGTTATGTACTGTGCGTCGCTAGTTATTTGAGGCAGCAGTGTCTATTAATTCATGGAAATTATGAACATTAATAAACACTAAAATGCGGATGAACTGTGAATGACTGCTACCAACCAGGTTAAGTAGTGCTTGTTGCGGTGTCAAGTTTGTAATATTATCCAGGATTGGGGTATCAGGAACGTCTGGCTCCTTTACCCTTGCTTCCCGTTTCCCAAATTGCTGCTTCCATGGTTGTTTGCTTGTTTGTGGTGGCAATTTTTAGGTCATGGACTGTGCCAATGGTATTCCTGACCATCACAATAATGGCACAGAGTTGGCGGTGGTTGGCTTCTATACCACTTCATGTTTTTGTTTCAGCTGCACTGTTGTTGCAGGAACAACCGCCCGCTCTGCTGTGCAGTACACAGTGTTGGAGGGTAAGGGGTGGTGTCACCACGCTGTCCCATTATGGCCGACTCACTGCGCGTGCACTGCACTTTTGATGTAATGGCGGATGAGAAGCTGGTTTTGGCGTACTTTTGGATCTACGGTGTGGTGTCTGTGGCCGTCGTTCTGGTGTCTGGCCAGCGTCAGAGCATTGTTCCAGGTTTATCACACTGTTCCTGAAGTATTCTCGATGTTGCCTGGGAGGGGTGGGGGGAATAGGTGAGAAAATTGCTCAAAGAGGGGTTGAGGTGTCGGGAGAGTTTCAGGTTTTCTGGGTCGAAAAACACGAGGAATGACAAGGGAAAGATATGTCTTATGCTGGGCACAAATTTAATGTCAGTTAAATTGCGTAGGAGATCAGATAATTGGAATAAGATTTCGCCACAAAGTTGGGCGCCAATTTAACGCCTGTAGGTTGAGTGGTGTTGGGTTAATGGAAGTTTTGAGGGGCGATGAAAAACATTGTTAGGTGGATTTGCAGTTGGATACCCGACTAGGCGGCAGACACCGTTGGCTGGCAGTGTCGATTGCTGCTGCTGATGATAATGATATCAGGGTACGGCGGGTCATTCTCCCGGACGCGCGCAATCCCTCGTTGAAATTGTTGGATGAGCCCTTCTGGACAGGAAAATCAGGCATTCCTACAGCTGATACTTAACGTTGGAATGAAATGGACCTATTCAGGCTGAGTCATACGCCTTTTACTGATAAAAGCTCGGGTCTGAGCATGCTGGTTATCAAGGTAAATAATGTGACATTATGGTGAAAGCGGGTTGTAGATGACCCAGACCCCGTAACACCCAAAGGCAGTGCTTGAAATGAAAACACTAAGTCTGAAAACTTGCATGTAATTACTCTTGCACAAAACTTTACATCATTCTAGGTGAAAACTTTACACGGATTCTGGCCTGTAGCCCACCAGATAGGCAAAACTGCGAAAGAACACAGGTGTGCACAACAATGAATTACTGGTGTGCTAAGCCTCCCTGGGCGATGCTATTCCTGGTGAAGAAGGGGTGTCGTCTCCGGTTGCAGAAAAGTACCGGTTCCAGTAAGTCACATCAGACTATTGCAGCTAAAGATGATTTGCGCGAAAACGTGAAAGCACCCAGAGCGCGACGTGGTGCGTGCTGACCCGTTTAGACACTCGACGGCGACTGAATCTGGCGAGCTTGCGAGGCGTGGACTGTGGCGGCACGCAGCTCGTCCTGCACTACTTTCTGTTTGATTAAAACACTTGCACAAATAAATTGACATGAGCCCATGCATTACACATTAATAAATTAATACAACATATTGCATTGCCCATGAAAAAATACAAATTAAATGTGGATGGAATGAAATGAGGGTAAAGCAACTAAAGTGAAAATATGTGAATATTCAAATAAACATAATTAAGCACTGAAAAGCTTATAGGTTCGCATTTGAGCGTCCAAACACCTGGCGTGTTTTTCTTTTGCTTTTAATCATTTGACTTTAATTTGCTCTATAATAAATGTGTGTTGAGTCCATCATAACGCACCCTTGCCCAGCGGGGCGATGGGCAGGGGTGGTATGAAGTAGCACGACACTACTCTGCACTCTCCTGCTCTCGCACTATTCTGCACACGGCACTGCACTGTGATGTGAGGGCACACGGGTGCCGGTTGTTTCAGTGGACGTGTGGCGTGGCAAAATGTCTGGAAGGCAGGACGATGTCCTGCATCAATTACTTTAAATTATTGAAATATTCATTTACACAAAAATAAACTGTCGGAATTGTAGTAATCTAATGCAGTAGATTTGTTTGCTTATGTTAGATTTGGCCTACCTGTCTTACATGTTTAATTTTTTTGGTGATTATTGAAACATTCTACCCGGTTAGTGTACTGTCTTTACTGATTATGATCATCGTTGTTAAATGGAGCAATAACTTATTTCAGCCATTTTTTTATAACATGTTATGGGTCCAGAAGATGCGAGGTGAGCATTGCGATCAGTGTGTTGAACGTATTTAATCACATCTTCTAGTTAAGTTATAGGTGTATTGTGTGATTCGTGAAGATGTCGAGTTCGAGTGTGACGAGCATGGGCACGCTACCACCCACTGAAAAATTGGACGGTATGAGTAACTATAAAGAATCGACATTTTTCATGCAACTGTATCTGATGAATGAAGATTTGTGGGACTCTATTGAACCAACAAAGGACGTATGTGTAGACGCAAATAAGGATCAAAAGGCCCGTGATAAGATATGTTTAATGGTGAAGCCGAACTGTTTTATTCATGTGTGGGCAGCAACGATGGCAAATGAGGAGTGAGAAAGCCTGAGGAAAGCATACGAAGACAAAGGGCTGCCAAGGAGGTTAGGGTTGTTCAGGGTAATGTTCGGTATAAAACTTAGTGAATTCAAGAGCATGGAAGGTTATGTGACTCAGGTCCTGTCCCTGGCGCAGAGACTGGCCGACATAAAAGCCCCTATAGATGATGAGTTTGTACGTATCATCTTGCTCAGCGGCCTAATGTCAGAACATGATCCTATGGTCATGGCCTTAAAGTTCTGGCACAGCTATCACGTCCGATTTTGTAAAAAAAAAAAAAAAAAAAAAAAAAAAAAAAAAAAAAAAAAGTAGCTCCGGGAGGACACACATAAGGAACTGAATGAGAAGCTAGATGTGGATTCTGCTTTGATGTCAAATGTCAGATAGAGGATGTCCAATGGACCAAACACTCACGATTGGAAACAGCACCAAAGAAAGGGAAATGTATTCCGATGATATGGCTGTAATGAGATTGGCCATAGAAAATTTGAATACCCTTAGGGGGTTCATAATGGAAGAGGGCAAGTTCATAAACCTAATTCGAGTTCCTCAGAATGTTCATACTGCTTATGGCATTGACAGCAACTACATGTTCAAATGACTGGTATGTGGATTCGGGTTGTACCACCCACATGGCCAGAGAGAAAGAGTGGCTGAGAAACTACAGAAGCACTGATGTTAAAACCATTATTCTAGCAAACAAAAACACCCTACAAGGTGCAGTATATGGGGACTTTGTAGGGCAGTTGAATGAGCAGGGTGGCACAATGGGAATTCATGATTTTCCCATCTCCCGTAGATTTCCTCTAACCTCCTATCTGTCAGCAAAATTGTGTCTAGAGGCGATTTTTACTCTTAGTGTAAAAATGAGCGTTAAAATATTAACCAAATGTTTAGGCTCGGTATTTATTTTGGAATACGGAAATATCTAATTAATAAAAAAACATTAATGAATTCAGGATTATTAATGTTAGAAATTCCTACGGTAATTTTAAGTAGGTAAGTAATGCTCTTTACTATATGGAATTAATAATTATATAAGTATCTGATAAAGAATTTAATTAAAATAGTACTAAATTTTGGCCCATGAACAACCTATTAAAATTTAATAAGAAAGAAATACAAAAACAGGGTGGAAATTCTGCCGATTATGCGCTGCTCAATGACAGAAATTTCAAAGACTTCGTCCTGGTATACAAGGAGGCGCGATCGCTTCGCCCCTACAAGGGACATCCAGTTAATGAACTAGTCATACAATGCTATTATAACACAAAAAAAAAAAAATTACATCATTGCAACCACATGTATTTATAGCTGCATATACGCACGGTGATTAAGTAGAAATAAAAGTAGTAACCATGATTATTTCCATGGAATAATTTTATGACAGCGACAGACACTCAATGTTCCATCTTACATTTTCTCTCCAATATGTGTAATAAACAAGTGTTTCAGGCACAACTTCATTGATGTGCACTGCCCTTAGAATAAATTTTATATCATACATCGTATATAGGTTTTCCCATTCTTTTTTCTCTATTAATATAAAGCCGAATTTTGTCAGTCGAATTTAGATATACCGTGTAGAAACATGGCATAGGTACGGCCAACCGATGGATTAGTGGTAGAATAATCAAGAGGTAAGCGACAATGTCCTCCTGCTGCTAGCGCCAACATCGGGCGTAATGGACACGAGTGATACTTTTCATTCAATTCGAAACCTATTCCCTTGATCTGTAGGTCATTAGACTTTACTAGGAAATCAGGAACAACGGAACTGCATGTGGTAGGAGCAGAACAATATATACACAGAGAAAGTTACTGCGGTCTGCCGAGTGAACAAGTACATTCGCTTCTTCTTGTATTGCTGTTGCAAGTGGTTCTCTTTTACGGCAGTTTTATTATATATGTATATATGTATCTTGAGTTACGGTAGAAATCTACTGAGTGGAAGGAAGTATTTAAAACTCAATAAGTAGTAGGAATGGAAAGTAGGCAGTATTATAAAAAAACTCGGAAAATGAGTGCATATCTGAACTAACGCTGTGAGGGAATTACTGCAGAGTGAAAATGTTATGACTGAATATAATTGACGAGAACAAATAAGAAAGTGCTAGCGTTGATCGGCTGCTCCCAGAACCTGTTCCTTAAAGCAAATGCTATAGTGCATACACACCTATGCAGTAGGGTTAGTGCTTTTTCAAAATTGTGTTCTCGGTTGCCGGTCTACATTTGATTTTGGCTTTAACTAAAACCTGGCGTTTCTGTGTATATCCTGTTTTAACGTGTTGTGTTTAGTCTTGTTTGCTGCCCAAGAATAATTACATTTTTAAAATGCTTCATGCTCACGACTCTCGCATTGGGCGTAGTCAATCATTTTTAATTTTGTTCGTTCATTGATATTTTATTCGGTAGGAGCTCTGACGGGTAATTTGACTGCCTCCTCTGAAACTTCAATTTTATAAAGTATTTTTATAGGAAATTTTTTTAATATTTTGGTTTTATGAAAAGGAGGTTTTACTGGGCAAATTAAGCTGTATTCCTTTTTTAATTGCTGTTATTGGCAGTCTAGTATTATATATATGGCTTTAATTATATTTTGCAAATAATAATTATTTAAAAATAATCTTTAATCATCTGAAGACTTTATTATATTTATGTCAAGTTTTAATCTTTGTGTGGGTATTAAAAGAAATATATTATAATTGTCAACATTATTTATTAATTGCCAAGTTCCCATGTTCTAAAATCAAGAGTGCTGCTTGGTTTTTCATGAATATTTTATTGGTAAAATATTTGCATCAGAACTGAATTTTGTATGTATATTATTTGGGTTACGGCACAATAATATGAAGAGATTTCTAGACTTCCCGTTGCATGATTAACGAAGGTGTTCAATATGGTTTAACATTTCTCAGGCAAGCAGCATCATAGAATAACTTCTCGTAGCTTGAAACAAAAGGTCTAGTTATGTCATTAACTAGCGGTATCACGAAGCTACGAGTTACAAATTCGGGCTGCAAGGTATATAATAATGAAATACAGTGGAATAGATGAGGTTTATTGAAATATTTCAAGATAAAATGTATAAAATTTCACTCTGAATACAAGAGAAACATACAATCGCTGCGCGATTATGTCATCTTTTTATTGTTACGTAGAGTACGTAGATGACTCTTAACAATTTCACCATAAGTATACAATAGGAACTATGTCACTCGTCCTACCGCGAGCAACCGGGCACCTAAAGGTCCGCGCATGACCAGTTGCATATTTCTCAGGCGAAATGTTAGTCAGCAAATGCTATTACCACCATCTCTCGAATGCCAAACGATTGAAATCTGACTTCTATCTAACATTAGTAGAAATTAGTTAAAATTATTTGTTTAAATATTCTCAAAACAATTTTTAATATATTACTTAAAGTTCACATACTTAAAATTTTAGTGCTTTTTATGTTATTGCATAATACATGTTTTATGGAGTTATAAAATAGTTTGCTTTTACTAAATTTAATAGACAATTTATAGGAATCAAAATATGAACTAAATTTATTTTAGAACATATATAACATTTAGACATTTTAACTTGTCAATTCAATTTACTATTCGCTATAAATTAAACTTAGTTAGAAATATTTTTAACCAATAATTGGAAAAATATATGTTTAAAAAAGGAAAATATATAAACAGTTAACTTTAAAGATTTTTAAGTAGATTGTGATATATGTTCTTGTGAACATTTGTATTAGCTAACTTTATTGAATGTAATAAAATGCTAATTGGAAATTTTATTTTAATATACACTTGGATTATAATTCATACTTTTATATACAGGATGATCGAAAACTAAATGCCCTAACTACGGGAGGTGGTTGCTCATGAAAAATAAAGTAAAAAATAAATGGGACACCATATAACTAAACATAATATTTTTAAAGAGATATGAACCTGTGAATATTAGGTTTTGAAAAATTATTATCGCCGAATGTGTTGTACAACGCCAACAAAGTCCGCAGCATAAAGGTGACTTATTCTTTCCATGTTGCAGAGACACATGCGTAATGCTGGCTGTCCCCGGTCCGTGCACACTGTTCGGCTTGAGGAAGCGGTATGTCAGCTCATTGACAACGTGCCCTCTACTAGTACACGCTCCATAGCACGCCAGATGGGAGTGTCTCGCTTGACGGTGTGAGACATGCTGCGAGTAAATAACTTGCAGAAAGTGCAAGGTATTCGGCGAAAATACGTTTTCAAAACTCAGTATTCACAGGTTCATATCTCCTTTAATATTCCGTGTATGTATCTGGTGTCCTTTATATTTTCGACTTTATTTTTCATAAGGAATCACCTGCCGTAATGTGGACGTTTAATTTCCGATAATCCTGTATATTCAACAAACATAATATTTAAATGATAAAAAGAAAACATTGTTGTATATTTAAAAAAATCTGATATGTTTTAAATTATATTTTACAAGTATTTTATTCACATTACATTAAATTCCATTCAATGTTATATCTATCTCGTGCAATTAATTTATCACTTGTAAAATATGATAAGTACTTGTCTCTCTTGCTTTGATTAATGCTCCAAATATTAAATTGCTTGCTTTTTTCTTTAATTTTGCCGCATTTTATAGTTTAAAGTTGAAATCATTATAATATATGTGTCTTGAAATTTAAAATTTATAACACATTTAATGCATTAACATTCAATCATAACTTAAGTTTTTTTTATTAACTTGCATTTGAATTCCGATGAATTTTACAATTTAATGAGAGAACACATGTATTAAATATATCAAATTATTTCTATAAATTTATTTAGTAATATTTTCAGCTCAAAATTGAAAGTTTTATTTGAACAAATAAAAAATCAGCATTTAAAAGTTAAATAATTCAACAGAATAAAAACGTAATGGGTAGAAAACTAACAAGCTATTAACCTCGAACTAGTAGATACGTATAAATGCTGTTTCTAAATTAGACCGACAAACCTCGGCTGCAGGTGAATCGCGAAAAAATAATGTGAAAACATATATTCGACCTATGGTCTAAAGTGAATCCTAAGCGCGGTACATATCTTTGAAGTTAGAGGTTCAGTACTAGTTTATTACAACCACAGGAATTGAAACANGCGCGGTACATATCTTTGAAGTTAGAGGTTCAGTACTAGTTTATTACAACCACAGGAATTGAAACACTATCTGTATAATGTGTAATGTTGTGACATGCGGGTTGATAATCCATCTTTTAAATCCCAAGTATGCTACAGTGTCATGGAGATCAAGTTGAAATAAGGGTAGTTTCCATGATTAATGCCATGAAATGATTTGATGACAGTGACAGAATTATGTTGTGGTGTGTACAAATCTTCGTCCCGTTACACACCATTCCGACTATCAATGTTCCATCTAAAATTTTCTTCAATATTTGTAATGAACCAGTTTTTCACGTTCAGCTTCAAATATGTGAACCGCCCTTTGGATATTCTTTAGACTATATATATGTGTGTGTGTGTGTGTGTTTTAATTTTTTCGTCATTAACGTACAGCCGAAGCTTATCGGTCTCATTTAGTTACACTCTGTATTGTAAAAGGTATTCGCTGTATATTAAACCGTTGTTTTCAAATTATTGGCCTGAAATATGAATGAAAGTCATTGGAAATAAGATTTAAATCTAATAAGTAGATAACATGCTAACTTTACATAAAATTATAAAATATAACAAAACTGTGAAATTTTGAGTTTGAAGGACAGAAGGACAATAAATTTCGAAATTACTTCGCTATAAAATAATTGTCTTACATGTCTATTAATATAACCATATAATTAATTATTTTCAATTGTTGTTAAAATTTAAAATTGTTATTTTTTCATAAAATAAGTTTTATGTTAAAAATGCCAAATTTTTTCAGTTCGATTTTCTGTTATTTTAAAACATGTAGTTTTTGCTTATATAAGCAAGACATAGACAATTTGTTATTGATGTTAAAATTTTCATACAATCTGTGTCAGTGGATAGTAATTTAAATTTTGAAATATATGTAAATAAGTTGGTGTAAAATGTCGGTATAAACAAAATTTTCTGAAAATGCGAATGAAAAATAAAATTTTAGAAAATTTCAATGGAACCAACATTTTACATCTACTTTTAAACCTGTTTTAACATTTTTAAACGAATTATGAAATCTTTTAAAATGGAAAATTGTATGCACACTTTTATGTAATATTTGATCGGGAATGCTTCTTTAGTTAATTTCAGTGAAATAGTTGATAAGGAAGGATATATTGTGTGTTACCTGACCGGCACTTTTCCAGAGCAGATGTAAATAGTTTACATCGGCACCACACTGTGACGGTGTCAAGTTTGGTTGTCGACATGCGTCACAGACCTGTCGTTCATATTGTGATCTCGTCTCCTCTCGGGAATAGAAGTACTGGCTGAACATTATGAATGCAAACACGCTAAAAACAAAAGGGTTCAGTGAATACAGATCGCAGGAATCAGCTTGCGAGGAAAGAAGGATGTTTAAAGTTTTTCTCAAATAAATTTACATCAAAGTTTTCATAAAAATTACAAAAAAAAAAAATAATAATTTATTACAATATTTTGGTTGACAGTACATAAATAGTGAAAAAAAATCCACGAACACAGTTTGTTGTACAGAGAATAAATAGATCTTCATTTTCAGTATGAACCTGCTGTCATTTTAAACGTACAAATACATATGAAGGTGGATATATTTTCATGAGACTAACTTACACTTGGCGGATTAAAAAATATGTAGGAAAACCAGTTCTTCCGAATGTTAACTAACACAAGTAATGCTGCTGCAACAAACTAACAGATCATTCTGCACAATTACACAGTCTGGAGTACATAGGCTTGAAACAGTTGCCGCAACCATATGCGAATATTTGCCAAATGTGCAACGTAGATTAAAAAATAAATGTTAATCAGCACTGATCACCAGCACAAGACACAGATGGGCGTGCGAACAGAACTGTATGTTGATCATGAAGCGACAGTCTTGCCACGCAACATACTCACATCTTGTTCCAGAACAGTAGAGCGCACGGGTTGTACACAATCGGCTTTTAAATGTGCTCGCTCAGGTTATGGGCTGAGCAATGTGTTGAACCGTTGTAGCCAACAATGACCACATTTACGGAAGGCTGCGACCCAACTGTTAGGTTTCTCGCTGAGTGAGGTTGTAGTGACAGCTGGAGGAAGGTGCCAGATATCCAGACAGCCAACACGCCGGCCGCCGAAGTCGTATTATTCGTAAGTAGAGGTGTTCACCAATACAGTTGTTAGCAGTTAGACGTCTTACTAGTCACAGAACAAGGGAGGCTGGCATCACAGGCAAATACACTCCCTAGTGGTGAGATATACTGCTATAAATATGCATCTGTAACAGTATCGTAAGCATCTTGGGATATTCTCTGGGAAAACGTGATATTTCATGGTCCAAAATTTCATTACGTGTGTTTAAAATGTTACATTTTATATCTTGTACACACACATAGCGCACGTATTGAGCTAATAATGGAATATAGCATATATCAGGTCTATATAATCTATCACTACCGTCAAAATATATGGGTTTATTTTTACCAGGCTGAACAATTACTACACTATCTTCTCTCGTTCTTACTTTTCTCCTTGGGTTTAAGAGGAGTGGTTGTTGTGGCAGCACTGCAGGGGAATGATCATGCAAGCAGAACAGCGGTGAACCGTAGTTTTAGAGATTTAACTGCCGAATAAGGGATTTCACGGCATTGCTTAGCGAGATTGACAACACCGACAACCACGCAAACTCGACCACTGGAAGAAAAAAGAACTGCACGTGTTAGGACATTTTTCGACGTTATGATGATCACTTTTAATATCACGTCAACCGATTTATTTCCAAATTCGAAATTGAATTGGACTTCCATTTCTTGCTGGCAGTGACTACGAAAACAGAACAACAAACAACTAAGAACTCAATATATAGACGAGAAACAAAAATGCAGTAAAAATAGATTAAATATATAAGCACACATGTGTAACAAAAGACAACGCTCCATTTGGACAACGAGCTACACACAAACAACGAGGAAAACACACTTATAAGCCACATGTATAGTTTATCACTTTTTCGTAGCGTTAATTCCTAATCAATATACTTTGTTCTTTAGTTTATTTGGTTACATTTTCGTAGTTACTGTAAGCGATGGCAGGTTAATAAAACTTCGGATTCTGTAGTATCACACCTTTGCCCTAACTTCAAAAAGCATGGCAGTTTGTTTAGTCACAGCTGCAGTGTTTGTTGTAGCAGCACAGGCAGGACTTGCTTTGTTCCACAGAGGCGTAGTGGCGACAGGCTGCAGTGAACATGTGAATGTCGCCGACATCACGTGTGATCAGGATCTCTTGACGCCGCGGAAGGCGAGCTTCTCAAGCGCACGCATGGGCGACTCCAGCAGTAACATGAGGAAGAAAGCCGAGCCGTAGGAGAAGATGAGATCCGCCAAGATGGCCCACACCTGCAGAACACACATGCATCACTTACACTGCCCTCGCTGCAGAAGCCACGAGCTTGCCTCTTCGAGCTCCGTCATCAAGCTGTCATATGGTGTTGAACAAACGAGCATAACATGACAAAACTTTCACGGATATTACAAAGGATGTAATAGCACTGGTTAATAGGATTTTATATTTTTATGTACAAAAATGTCAGCTTGCTTAGATGTTGTATTTATGTGATAATTCTTACAATATTTACTGTAAGTGAATAGTCGCTATAGAAATATGTTCCCCTCGGGGCCAGGTACATGCACAGAATTGACAAATCTTTTAAAAGTAAACAGAATTTGCAAAGGCATTATGCAAAGCAGTGGGTACACTGTGTATGTGAATGCCTTCATGTAGCAAATTTGCTCACTCTAGATGAGAAAGTTCGGCCTGGGAAGTAATGCTGCCGAGATGCTGTGACATGGATGAGCGCCGTTTCTGTATGCTCTGGCTCGGCGCTGTCTTCTGCGCTGTTCGGGGTAATGTAGACTACAACACAGAATCCAGTCCTGAAACTGGCCAACAAACTACTCACATCTCAAAGCCCCACGCCTAGCCGAGAAAATAACCCTGAAAATTTGATCCATTAAACTGATACCAGTCTCTGGCAGTCCAGTTATTTTCAGTTTCTTGTCTGACGAACCAGTAAAAGGCAGTAACAGTCAGTAACACGGAAGTGTGTGTGTGTNCCAGTTATTTTCAGTTTCTTGTCTGACGAACCAGTAAAAGGCAGTAACAGTCAGTAACACGGAAGTGTGTGTGTGTTGCTGTAATAGAAAGTCAAAGTAAGAGTTCTCATGTCTCTCGATTATGCAGAGAAGCTGACGAAAGTGCAACATCCTGATTTGGGCGTCTCTGAACTATCAGAGTACTAACCAGGGCATGAGGCATTTTCGGATAATGCCCGGGTCGCTATGGGGATAGTGGTTGTGGATCGACACAAGTCCATGGCAGACCACAACAGGGTATGTAAAGACAACAACAGCCTGTACCTGTCTTCAGCAGCTCAGTGCTCGGTGAAGTAATGCTGAGAGGCCAGCATGTGGCCGCTATAGTGCCAACTTGCCACTTTGTGCTGAGATGCTGAGTGACACCATGGTAGGCTCAGTACCACTGCTAACACAACCTCCGCCACTCACCACTTGAGTACTTTCACAGTCGATACAGGTATGTATAAGTTGGGAAACTGCAAACTGAGCAATGCCAAAGTATACATCTTACATCCTTTAAATATCTGACAGCTGGGATGTACAGTGACGATTAAAGTAAGAAATACGAAATTACACCCGGATCCAAAGCAGTTGCCTTATTCCTGGTGAAATAGTTCCGCATGGATCCATTGATATAACCTCATCTAGTGCTAGTATCTGGCTCTTCAACCTGCTGTCCCTTGGTTGTTTTCTTAATTCGCTAATATGTCCGCCTCCTCATCTAGTGCTGCGCCCTTTTGCAACTGAGAAATTTTTTCCGAATCAGAGGAATTGTCTTCGAACTATTGAAAAAGTCGTAACTGGAATATTTGAAAGCGACTGAATGTCACAGTACCTGTAACTTACTGTGGATTTGACTGTGAATAATGTTATAGATATTTCCAATTTCTCGTTGACAGTGAGGTCAGTAGGTATGAAACCAGCTGCTCTGACAAGAAAGAGAAGATAAGTAAGTTACCAGGGCCTGTGGAGAGTAACGAATCAGCATTCAACTGGAGTGATATTGGAAAACTGAAGTGAACAGGAAAAAAAATCGATTTACCATGAAGGAGCCCGATAGCTACTGAACACGAATCCAGCGTGTTATCATTGCGCCCCCTCGCTCGGTAGCTGCGACCTGCAGTAGCTGGGTGTGCATTGCGTATGAGGGACATAAGATACCATTAATACTGTTACCATTAATACTGACCGCGCCGGTGGTAGCGAGCTATCAGGCAGAGTGTGTGGTGTACCGCCAGCATCAGTAAGCTGAGGGGAAGAGTGTGACATTAGAAGGAGAACTTACCCCGGCGAAGACAGTCGTCTGCTGGGACACACGCCGGGTGCCCTTGTCGAAGAAGTGGCCGATGGTGTGCAGCAGGTAGGCACCATATGTCAGTCGACCCATAACGCGCAGCGGCTTCCACGAGAAGATGTTCTGAGGTAGCTCTGTGGACACAAAGCCAAGGTCATGAGCATGCACCGACCTTAAACCTTCTTCCTTCATCTTCCATGGTGACTGTGTAACGAGTGCCGTGACGAGAGGTACGTGAATCTCACACATCCTCTCGGTGTAATGTTAGACTTCAAGATCATGTACTCGTGTGTTCATTTCACAACTGGACAACACATGTTTGAACACAAAATTGTAGCAGTATTCAATTAAAAAGTAGTGAACCGAGCTTGTAAAAAACTGGAAAATTAATGCCCGCCAAACGAATTAGTGAAATTGATGTACTGCTAGATGGGTTATATCTACTAGTATCGAAAAAATAATGTATAAGAGAAATTACCAACAAATATCCAATAAACAGTACAATATGCCAGGAGGAAATATTTTGTTGTTCTCATTTTTTTATTGATGTTTATATATAATTGTCCATATCCTTGACGTATGCTACACTAAATAGCACTGGGTCCCACATCCGGGCGCCGAATTAACTTGACGTGGGCTTGTCTAGGCCCCACAGTTGTGCGCCAAATTTAACTTGACGCTACACCACTGTGGACGACAGGGTGGCGTGTAGGGTCATAGTTACGTCCTCCCGGCATATACTATATGATGCCTGAAGGTTAAGGAGTTTGCAATAATGTAGTCTTTTACTGTTTCATTTTTAAGGACGAATATACTGTTTCGAATTTAACACAAATAACATACAGCAGCACTTGAGAGGTGTGGTATGCTAATGTGGCTACTCGTATTAACNAACACAAATAACATACAGCAGCACTTGAGAGGTGTGGTATGCTAATGTGGCTACTCGTATTAACTGGGGCGTCTCAGGGCGGTGACTCGATACTTAGCTTGCTCGGCTGTTGGTGCTGGTATGATGTCAGCAGGGGATGAGCTCCGGCGGTGTGGGGTGGCCTTGGAAACAGGCCCGCACTAGGTGTCGTCTCACTGTGGTTGCTGCTCTACTGACCCACTGACGTGGCCGAGGGTCCGATGTGCCCCCGGCCCCCTCGGCGCGGCTGACTTCTCTCTGCGCGGCGATCTTCAACTGACTGCTCTCTCGAACTAACGTCTCTGGGCTGTAATAATTGACTGAGCCCCACTTCTCTCGTAAAGGGGTTTTTATGCAGGCCAGTCTCCCTCCTTAAGTGTCGGCACATGTCTCTATTATTAGGGGAGGCGGTGAGGTGGTGAGAAGCAGAACAATGCCTTTCAAAACACATGCCCTGGTTCCTAATGGTTGGGGGGGAGTGGCACTTTGCTCCTAGCTTGCTCTGTCAGCTACTTCTCAGTGCATTTCCACATTGTCCTGTGCTTAGCTAAGGGGGAAGGGGGGGCTATTCTCAGCATCATTATCCAGCTCGTCAGCTGTTTCTTCCGCGGTGCGTGTTTTCTGAATCTAGGCGAACTGCGTTTCTATATCTCGTGAAACCTCTGCGATCAACAGATCTCACGGGCTTGCTAGAGGCGTAGGGGGGTGGAAGGGTGGTGGGGGTGTCATGGCTATGCATCCGCGACACATGCCCGGCTTGGCAGTGCGTGTTGGCCTCTGCATGACCTTCCTCTGCGCGGTACGACGGCTGCCACATGTCTCTCTAAGCCCCTATACTGGTTACATTTTCGGGGGAGGGGGGTTGTGGGGCAGCGCCGTTCTAACACTCCTAATGCGTCACACGTCATCCTATATATTAAATATTTTATTTCGTGAACCAATTCTTATACTGTAATAACTATTGTTTGGTCATTATGTTAATTTTTTAAACAGGAAGATCATTGAAAAATATATTGAGCAGAAAATTATATTTGCTGATTGATTTTAGTTGTGGTTGTTTTCTGATCTTTTTTTGACATTACTTTTTTTCGTATTTATAANATTATATTTGCTGATTGATTTTAGTTGTGGTTGTTTTCTGATCTTTTTTTGACATTACTTTTTTTCGTATTTATAAATGTCAGAATTTTAATATCTGCTAGATATTATACTGTTTCCTTATTCTTTTTCGCTTTTTTCTGTGGTTGTTATTGGCTAGTGGCGTTTCTTAATCTTACTTTTCGCAGTGGAAACAGCCCATTATAATGGCCAGTAACTCCATACTCTCCACACGACGCTTGGTCATAGCCAATTGGCTGAANAGTGGAAACAGCCCATTATAATGGCCAGTAACTCCATACTCTCCACACGACGCTTGGTCATAGCCAATTGGCTGAAACTCTGTGGCTGCAAAGTGAGGTTGCCGGCAGAACACAGCTATGTGATGTCAGAAGAAACATTTCGCCAAGTGTCTGCATGCTCATTTCAAAGTCTTAGCATTCGTAACGCCTGCAGTTAATATTTAAAAGTGGCACTTAGAACTTGGACACAAATTGCAGCACAAAATTCGTGCTTAACATCATACATTTTGTTCTCATAATCAGCTTCTATCATGTGGCATAATTTTTCAGACTTTGATAAAAAAAATAATTAAGAGCCACAAGGTATATTTAAATTAGCTTTTCACGTGTGGAGACATTAATTTCTTCATATACATTGCCATTTTCTTTACGGCGACTGAAAACAGCATATGTTGTGCTATTTCTGAGCATTGTTCGCTGTTATATGAACATTTTACAAAATCCTAGCGGACATTGTAGAAACATATATGCCTATATGTTACCATTGTGCCAGTTCTTGTTCTTATCTGTATAAAAATTAAAATAACTACTTAAATAAATTAAATGTTTATAAACTAAACATTTACTTTCAATAACTCAATACACGTGACAATTATACGTAAATTGACAAAAACTTTACTCTGAGCTTGGCTGTCAGTGTGGCCGGTAAAGTAAATGTTTTTCTTTTGTGCAGGTATCTCTTTGAACTGTTGCCAATCTCAGTGCCCCAACATTGAATTACTTTATTTCCTATACAAATGTCAAAACTGCACAGCTTCCACTATAGGTTAGCACACTGTTGACTCAAATAACAGCTGTGATATGCTAGTGCACTACTTCTAAGCTATAATACAAATACAATGTAATAAAGTTATGCAAAACATTATTTTTTTCCGTGGACTTTCGAGTTGGTTGTGAAACACATATAAACAATTGGTAGGTCAATGTTTGAAAACATGAGTCTGGCAGTTGTCGAGTCAGGGTTAAAGTGATGGGCAAAAGTACTCACTCCAGTCGGCGAAGGTGAAAGTGAGCGAGAGGCCGGCGAAGCACAGTCCCAACCCCACACGGCTGAGCGAGGCGTAGAGGCCAGCGTAGACGCGGCTGTAGGGCAGGCCTGGCTTGTAGAAGAAGTAGGCAGTGACGAAGGACACCGTAAGCAGCGCTAACATGGCAGCGTACGACACCACCGACTGCCACTGCAACACAAGCGATCGTCACTCACACGGCTACCACTGCTCCTCAGCGCTCATTATCCATACTGATCCAGAACTGCCTTTCTTATTTTACTATAAAATTATTTGGGTAAAATTGCACAATACTTTATATTAAAAATACCATTGCAGTTTTTCTACAACATATTTTTATTCGATATGATTTATTATTAAAACTCAATTATTTATACACATATNTACCATTGCAGTTTTTCTACAACATATTTTTATTCGATATGATTTATTATTAAAACTCAATTATTTATACACATATATTTTTTAAATTTTTTGTATAAACTTAATAGTAAATTCATTAAATTTTTTCAAATTCATAAAAATTTCTTTCGATCCCTATGTTATTAGGAAATTTCGAAGTAGTAGTTGAAATGTCATGTTTTAAAACTTGAATATCGACTATATACTTTTTCAAACGCCCATTAGTTAATTGTAAAACTATTAACGAGTATTTATTTCAGTTTTGTAGACTTAAAGAAATAAAACAGTTTAATTGTTCGTCATTACTTTTATTAACATTCTTCACTTAATTTCAAAATAATATTTTGTTTCGTTTCCATTATATTACTAAACCGTTCTTTTTTAACTTCAAGTCATTTACATTTTTCTTTAGTGGATAATCGTTTCCACATGTTAATCTTTAAGCATTTTAAAATATTTTTACATTTCAAAATATTTCTTGAATAATAATTACTAATTAAAAATTTATATTCTAATGTCTTTTATTTTTGCTGTTCAAAACATGTCTACTTTTAGTGATGTAAATTATCTTTCTGAATAAAATATATTCAATATATTTACAATAATTTAATTAGTTTTCTTTAAAAACAGGAAAATATTTGTAACAGGTAATATTTTTGTATACCATTAAGTAAATTTACATAAAATTTAATTTCTTCCATTCATTCCAACTACATCGGTTTCCTTTAAGTTATCTTTCATGAGTAGAAGGAAAGGAAATCCTCGCTTGAGTGGAACAATACAGATGTTCGTCCGTCCTTGGAGCTCGTGTACTTTATAAAGGTTTTGCTTTGGCTAATAGCATTATACTGTAGACAAAGACATCCTATGGGTTTCTGCAAAAGTTTCCTTTTTATTTTTGAAAAAAATCTTTACAGATAATTTGTTTGATAAAATCTGTAAAATCGGATGAAAAGAAAATCATTAAGTTACGGAAACATAATTTTAATAAAGATCTGTGAAGGAAAGAGTGCGTCCCCTCTGCTGCAGGCTGTGGGCACATTCACAGAGCAATCAAGAGGGAGGCGAAGCTCGCATGAGCTGCGTCGAGCTCATAGTTTCCACTACAATTTGTAAACATGTCATGGATTTATTGCCAACAATAAAAGCCTTCTTCAAAGCACAGTAATACGACGAAAATCTAAGAATTCAGGTACTGGCTACCCTGTAAACCGAACATATACGAAATGACACGAACGTTGAAGAACTTAGGTATCATAATATATTTACCAAGGTTAGCACTGTCTCAGTGACTTTGCTTTTATAAAATTATTCCTTCTGTTCGGGTTCGATTCCCGGCGGGGTCACTCCCGCATTCTTGCATGTGGAAATCATGCCGGACGATGCCGCTGGTCGGCGGGTTTACTCGGGGTTCTCCCGTTTCCCCGCCCTTGCATTCCAGCGCTGCTCCATACTCACCTCACTTCACCCTCATCGGTTCTCAAGACCTCGTTGTTATGAGCTGCCCAAATCTCTCCACATCACTCTCTACTCCTTCTGTTCATCAAGTGGAAAATTGGCATACGTAATATTAGAGTTATCTTACGGTATACATTTTACAGTTAGGCTTTAAAGGCTGGAAACGCTGCATTTTCTCAAACTTTTTTGTATTCTTCACGTCCTTCTATGTTCTAACAATCGAATTCGAAAATAAATTATCCAGCCACATCAGTTCGTACGCGCTACTCAGATTCGCCGATCTTCTGTGTAGCACCTAGAAACTCGAAGCTAGTCACAGGCTGTTCTCCATTGAATCACTACTTCATCATTCTATTCTAGTAATATATAACAGCATACAGAACGTACATAAGAGAACTGACACCTGCAATTTGAAGCCCCTGCGTAAGTGACAGGGAGACCACCCGCAACACACAACTGTAAAGCTTTATAGCGAGCTCACAAGGCGGGCAGCTTTCTGTTTTCCCTGACTCTTGCCTTCCCAGTTAAATGAGAGGATTACGCGATCATGACGTCTCCTGCGCACAGTTGGAAAGCAGCGACAATGAAAACAGAAGCTCCAACAACACCATCCTCTCGCTGAGGAGAGGCGAGTCCACATAACGCGACAAGAACCAAACTACGTCCGTCGGAAACTTATGTACGATGTTTGTTTCAGCGAAAAGAGTAGGGTGAAATCTTATAATTTTGACATGGGGCAAATTCGATCTCCCAAAACTTTATCCTGTATAACTTGCAATTCAGTTAAATAAAATTTGTAGCGCCCATTGTGTACTACATTACAAATCACATTTCACTGATGATTTAGTTAACACAAAGGATAAAAGTTTGGGCAGTCGGATTAACCCCACGATCGAAAGTACTCCACTTGAGCTATCCTGGTTGATAACTCACTTGAAATATTCGTTAGAAAGTGATGCTTTCTTTCCAGCATAGGAACAAAAATAGCCACATATAACGAACACTGTCGTCTGCCTTATAAAAAAAAAGTTCATTATTCCATTTTCGACTCTGACAATGTAATTATTTTCGAATTAATTTCCAAAGTTAGTTTTTTTTGTTACCTATCTGCATTTTCAGGCTCATTTGTCAATAATGTTTCATTGCCAACGTGTGCAGCTATCAGTTTAGCAGAGAAAAACAACCTATTTTTATATTTGTACTTTTAAATAATATGGCAATTCTTTAGATGAACTTTTACCAAAAGAATTACAAATACAGTAGTGTTGCCATTTAGAACAAAATGTAAGGGGACTGGAAGAAATACCTAAATTTAATACAAAACCATTTTTATAATCTTCTCTTAGGCCATTTTTCAATAACGTTAACATTTAAATTTTTACAAGAATATTTATGATATCAATATTAGACCAAGAGTTAATACTTTTCCTTTTGTAACATTTGCTTCCTGTTATTTTTGAAAACAACTAAGGTTTCGTTTGTTATTTTACATTGTTAAATTATGCTGCTATGCTTTTAATTATTAGTTTTTCTTGTTTGTTCAGCTATATCATTTATAGAACTGGTTCTGCTATCTAAGCACATAAGGGCATACTCTAGAAGAATAAAAGGTAAAAATGTTAATTAATAACAGTTTAAACCTTTTTAAAATCTTCCATGTAATAACGTTTAAGAAAACATTTAATTGCGAACCTCTGTAACCATTACGATAAAATGGAATTATAACTCTTTGAAAACGAAACGGAAACAAACAAGTGACCGCAGAAGAGGGCGAAATTAATGTTTTAGCTGCTTTTGCTGTTAATAAGCACGTCAACTCCCGTGCAATCGCAAGAAGGACTGGCATGAGCCAGGCAAGTGTACTGCGCGTTCTGTACTGTAAAAAGTAACATCCGTACCATGTCTCTCTCCATCAAGAGCTACATGGAAATGTTTTCGAGAATCGTGTTAATTTTTGTACAAGGGCATTATGACATCACACACCAGATTTGTCATGTATCTTGTTAAGTGATGAAACAACATTTACAAATCAGAAACATGCAGTTTTGGTCAGTGAACAATTCCAATTGGCTTGGTCAAGTGGAACATCAGCAGCCATGGAGTGTAAATGTGTGGTGTGGAAAAGTAAACCATCATCTCATAGGGCTTTTTTCACAGGAGGAACACTGGATTCCTAAACGCACGTCAGCCTCCTTACAGACGAACTTCCTCAGATGCTATAAAACCGCCAAATGCAGACTAGGAGGATCCTGTGGTATCAGCATGAGGGTTTCCCGGCGCATAGACGTACTACAGCATGTCTTCACCGACTGTTTCAAATTCGTTGAATTGGACGAAGGATACTTGTACATTGGCCTGCCCATTCACCAGACCTGACCCATTTAGAATTTTTCTGTGGGGAACTCTAACTTTGGTACAGGAAATGCAGCCAAAACACTTATAAAAAAACTATTCTGGGCACGGGCTGTATGCAAAAGTAGCCTTAGAGAGCTTGAGGGAAGGTGGACTATGAAGGCACTAAGCACCACATGGACAACTACAACATAACTGGGCGACGGCATGGGATCAATGTGGGGACACCACGCCAAGCGACCTGCAGTGCCCATCAGTAGAGAGGAAGTTCCCATAGCCAGACAGGCGCGAACTCAGCCAACGTCTCTTTCCACTATCCAGAGACTTTGAATGACATCACCAGAGTCCGCTGCTCCCACCATTACAATTACAAGACTTCTTACAAATAAAGACTTGGGGAATCGACGTATCTTATGCCGCCTTACACTGGAACCCTGACAGTGGTAGCTTAGTTTGCAGTTTTATCGAGATCATGTTGCACGTAAGAATGAGGAATGGCCTTGCATCATCCTTAGCGCTTACGTACGAGTGCCGCATTGTAAATATGGAGGATCAGTGAACAGTGTACCAATCCGGACCTCATATATAAGCAACATACAGGTGGGACTGGAGGCATCACGATGTGGAGTGCAATAATCCATTATACTTTGTCTTCCTTCGTAGTGGCCAAGGAGCACAAACGGCAGAGTGGCATGTTAAGGAGATTCTGCGGAAATATATAGTTCCTCTCAAGGCGCGGTTCCAATGAGTAATTTTCCAATAGGATATTACATATGAAGATACAGCACCGGCATCCTAGGACTGCCTTGTGTTGTCGACACATGTCTGCAAGGTCTGCAGACTTGTTGCTTACAGAACATTCACAGAGTCAGCTGGGACAGTATCTTCAGCCGTCAATGTGCCTGCAGCACCTGGGGCGGCAGTTGAACTGATATTCCACAGAATAGCACTAGATGTATCTATAGGTCGTGCAACAATACAAGAAAAGTTTGTTTTCAACAGTACAATTTTGCCAAATAATTTGAAAATTTGTGCTACTTGTTGTAATACATATTTGTATCATATTTCCATTACACGTGCCCAGTTTCGTTCTATTTCAAAATCGACAACTTAAATGGCAATGAGTGTATATCACGTAAGGAAATGTTGAATGAGAGTTGGCTCTTAGAAAAATAAGTACTCCTGCCGAAATTCTAAATAAATATCAGGTATTTAAATGTCATAAGCGATTGTTTTAATAAGAGCTGACCGTGGCCCCCATGGTAAGCAAAATACATATTTAATAAATACAGAGTTGACTGTAAGGCACAAAATAAACGAGAAAATGTAGTTGAAAATGTTAAGCCATAGACGTAATTTAAGCATAAGGTTTAGCAATGGAATTTCAAACATTAGTGGCTGCCCATCTGCTGTGCATTGTATAACTCAATAAAAATAATAATATATTGCAAGGAAATGTCAACATTTTAACTAATATAAATACATTCCACATATCATAAGTGTAACCTATATCACTACTTCTACAACAAATATTGCTAGTTGGTACTAACAGTACCGGAGATCGAATGCATTAGTTTAGATTTCCATGCGATTCTATCCACCAAAATTCCTTGACCAAAGAATTTATACTGTTGTTATAACTTTTTTCACTGAGTACTACCAGGAAACAGTGTTTAAAATAACAGAAAAATAGTGGCCCAAGTGGTGTAATGTATGGTCTTAAAAATTTGTATTTCTGATTCTCTGAAAATCAGTGTATGATCTTACAGGAATGCGCACATAATACGTGCCTTGAGTACCACTACACTTAGTGAATGCCAGGATAATGGTTTCTCACGTATAACATGACCTTCTATATTCCTTTGAATCTGTCTCTTAAAATGGCATATGCAGGAGATTATTAACAATTAAGTGGAATGCTTGCCTCTCGTATTGCAAGCATACCAACATATTTTCAAATCTGTTACGTAGTTCTGCGAATGAGACGTTCGCTTTAACATTTGTATGGCTACCATTTTGAAAACAAGCATCTTGCCTGTATCATATTTAGTAGTGATTGCATCTATACTTCCTGAGGTACAATATGTCATTATAATCATTAAGGTTCCACTTTCTGCAAAGTGGTGGGTGACAAAGACGATAGTAGATACTGTCAGCACACCAATTTTGTTAAAATTGTTGTTGAGAAGCAAGACTTATAGGCAATAAAAAAAAATTAATTGCTTGATTAAATTTTTTTGAAAATCTTACGTATTTTTAAAGCATTAATTCAAAACCGAATTTGAATATAAACGCATTTATTGATTTAACATATAATTATAAGATTAATATTACGTGCTGCACACACTGCCAAAACGGCGTGTTAAAGAGGCTGTCAGTAAATCAAACACTTTCCTTAAGTAATTGCTAGAGTAATACACTTTGTTCGAATCCGCTGTATGGTTTCCGAGATATAACATATTAAAATTTGAATTTTCAAAACCCCATTTTAAAACCAGTGTCGATTGTTGTTGAAAACAACAAACCTCGGGTGTTTTTTTCAAGGATCTGAAGGTCTAATAGTACAGTGTGATTACGTGGGTATGTCCTAAAGGCATTACAGGGATGGAAAAATATCACACAATTGTACGATTGCATGAAGGTATTTTGCAAAGAAAGTGGGTACTATTATAATTTATTTATATGAGTTGACAGTATTTGTGGCGGCGTCCCATCGATCACCGTGCGCCTACACTAAGGAATACACGCGCTATATGCTGTTGCTACTATGATAAGTACGTGGATGATGATCGCCGATGGGGACGAAGCTTATCTTGGAGTGAGCACTCCGTCAGACTGCTGTTTTTCCATGCCGAGGTGACCGGCAGGCGGGCTACAGTCATACTGGTGCGCCGGCCCGCTGCCGGGCTTGTTCGTCGCCTCGCTCCCCTCTCTACCCCCTGGGTCACTCCAGGCCTACTAGCGGCGCGAGAAGCTTGTCACATCACCATGGGGAGCTCTATGCAACATGAACGTTAGAAAAACTTTCATAACGGGGTGCAGAAGAAATAAAAGCCTGGTGTTCGCCTTTTTGGAGATCAGAGACATTGAGGAGGAGACTGTTTGAAGGACTTTATCAGAACGGAAATCTGTTCCTTAAGAAGAAAAAAGGGGGGAGCGTGGCTGCTAATATGGGTTCATGCAGTTATGTTTTGCCCTACGGGGTTTTGTAATTACATTTAAAATATATAATTTGCTACGGGGTTATTTTTATTCAAGTGGGTTCGATATCTATTTTTGTATTTAACTTTGGGTTTCTGAAACCAAATTTCGTATTCACTGCATAACCGTTGGTGGTCTGATTGTACCTGTTTTTAAGGAATTTCCAAAATATATTGGTAAAAGTTTTTCCTCTCTCTCTCTTACTTAGTAAACCCAAATTAACAATCTCTTTGAACCACACTACCGGGGGTTCTCTGTTTTCTGTTGTAAAAGAAATTCCAGCTGGTGGGTGGTAGAGACGCAGTCAGTGTCTGCATGTGTCGGCGAGCTACCGCAACTACCTTAACTAAGCAACTATCCGCAACATGATAAATAACAGCACATTTAAATATTTACTGCAGTTGAATAACATTTTATATAACAATTTGAATTTTAGAAAATTGGGTTTTTGTTTGGGAGCATTGTATGCGGTGATAAGAAAATAAAATTTTAAAGTCTTAGCGAAAGTAACAAAATCTAAAATTTTTTAACTTTAATTATTTTGGTTTTAAGGAACATAAAATTTAAAATATGGGACTACAGTGCAAAGTAAAAATCCTAGATTTTCTTCAAAGATAACATATGTTTTGACATCACACTCATACATTTTTTATTCATAAATAAGAAAAGCTAAAAATATAAATTATAGTTAATAATTTTACAGTGATCAATATAATATAACTGGTTGTATAAAATATAAAATGTATTAAAAAAAAATACAAAATAACATAGTTTAAANAAGCTAAAAATATAAATTATAGTTAATAATTTTACAGTGATCAATATAATATAACTGGTTGTATAAAATATAAAATTTATTAAAAAAAATAATACAAAATAACATAGTTTAGATGTTATTCTGATACTCGTGTTATATCGTCTATTACCGATGTACAAACTGGGTATTGTAAAGGTCCCGGAAAATTTNATGTTATTCTGATACTCGTGTTATATCGTCTATTACCGATGTACAAACTGGGTATTGTAAAGGTCCCGGAAAATTTTTTATAGCAACAGCTGAATAAAATTTGATCAATATTTGAATAAGAAGTTAATTGTACTTCTGCAATTAAAACCAAATTTAATAAAATTGAAAATGCATGTGTTGATGGAAATGCAATTTAAGTTCTCGAGGTGAATGGAGTGCGCATTTTCAAAAGTATAAACTTGCTAAAGACGACCTTATTTCCTCAACTGGGAGAGGCATGGCAGTCCTCGACTGATATTGCTGACGAAAATAGGGCTTCATTTGAGAAAAACCACACTTTTATTCTGTAGTGGCACCAAAATGTGTGCAATCTTCATGAACTGACTGCACTTGCTTCTGCTANAAAAACCACACTTTTATTCTGTAGTGGCACCAAAATGTGTGCAATCTTCATGAACTGACTGCACTTGCTTCTGCTATATACGCGTGTGGAGACCATGCAGCCTCTGAGCGTTTTACTATCAGGTACTAGACATGCTACTTGTTAATCTGAGCGTTTTACTGTCAGGTACTAGACATGCTACTTGTTAGAGCAGCCGAACAAAATAAAATAATTCTAAGTTGTTGACTATATTAACATTCGTACCTAGGTTACCTCTTATCTAAAAATAGTACAGTAACAACGAAAAATTTGAAATAAATTACAAATATTTAATTTGTATCAAAAAAATAAAAACCAAGACATGTCGAAGAAGAGTATAATTGCTCTGCTTGTGTTATGCTCTTAAATTAAATTACTCTTTCAGTGAAGCAAATGAGAAAATAAAGGAATGAAAAATAAACAACATAAGAAGAAGCAACTTTCNTTAAATTACTCTTTCAGTGAAGCAAATGAGAAAATAAAGGAATGAAAAATAAACAACATAAGAAGAAGCAACTTTCACGTGCAGTTTATGTTTATTGTCACTGCCTTAAGGTTTTCCCCAAATGTTCACATGTTATTATCCCAACTAGTAGGTAAGACTATGCGATTTTATGAGCATTTTGTTTTAATATGATGTAATATTATAACAATTTTTGTAAAATTTGTAATTTTTCTGGAAAATGTATTGCAATATAAAAAACATTTTTGATAAATTGTACACATTCGGATTATCAAAAGACGTTTAACATAATATTGGCAAAACTGCTTCACGTTATGATTTAAATGTATGGTCCCAAATAAGTATTCGAAGAGGACTGGGAGCTGCTGACAGCACTCCGAGACTTGTACGGCAAAAGGAGGCTGGTAGTATTGGCGAGAAGGGAAAGTTGGCCGTGTGTGAGACTGCGGTGAGCCTGGAATACCGGAGACACCAACAAACAGAATGATATATAAAGTACAGGAGGACGAATAAAATATTACTTTGGATGTGGAAGGGGGTAGAGAGGTTGTGGTCGGCTCTAAACAGCGAATAATTCATAGCTGATGAGAGTTAAGTGAGTTGTGGATGGAGCAGTGATGGAATGCGATGGTGGGCAGACGGGGATGCCACTAGAAAGCCGCTGGTCAATGACAGCATCTGCCACGTTTCCCCCTTGCAAAAATCCGGGCGACCCCACCGTGACCTCTACGACGAGAAGAATAGCATATAAAGATCTTTTTTGTGAATTTTAGGGAAATTAAAACAAAACGTCAAAAATAAAGGAGACAGCAGTTAAACATAATTGTAATAATTTAATTTTAGATGCATTTAAATGTCTACAACAGTCAACTAAGGTTTTACTATAAATAACAGTGACTTCATTACGATTCTGATCTTTTGATCAACAAGTAATGGCAACATCAACTAATCGGATTAAACAACTTGAGAATATTTCTCTTTAGCCATATTCCTGGCGAAGAGCTTACCTTGTTCAGTCGAAATGTTGATTTCCTCGTTTTGCACATGATAATGCCGGTCACAAGACCGATCAGGTATGGAGCCATCCTATTCTCTGTTCTGACGTAGATATCTTGGAAGTAGTGCGATCTGATTATGTCGTTTGTCACACTGTGGGCAAATAGTCATACATCAGCTACACCAAACTTGACTTAACCATCTGCTGCATCGAAGACAGGAGCCCAAGCAGTGCGAGTGCTCAGGCATGACCACACAGGAAGCGCATGCCAGATGCATAGAATCAATCATCCAGTGTTCACATATATTACCTGATTTTCCTCTCTGAAGCTGTCTCAAACTTGTGGTTTTTATTCGTGCTCAGCGTACTGTGTACTGTACACATCAACAAGTGCTTCTAATTTTAAGTATACTGCATCAAAACGTATGTTACTGAATTGGGATGTACACAAATTATGCCGAACACATTTTAAAAATAAAAGCAAGGGTCTATTGAAAAATGGCATTAAACAAATTTTATTATGATTGTTTAACCCTGTGATTTTCACAGTTGTACTGGAAAAATGTACCTTTGNATTGTTTAACCCTGTGATTTTCACAGTTGTACTGGAAAAATGTACCTTTGTTGGAACACGCACAATATATAATAATCATTCTCCAGAATAGGGCGTGCTTTCTCACAGCAGGGCATGAAGAAGCCATCGACCATCTTTCACCATAGGATAAGGAGAAGTATACTAACTAAGAGGAGGGTATAAAGAAGTTATTGGCCATCTTCGACCAGGTGGTGAGGAAGTGTGTACTCACTCAGTGATATGAATGAGGAAGCAATCAGCTGTATCCCATAAGGTAGCGAGGAAGAATGTTCTTTCTCAGGGAATGGTCTAAAGTAGCCATTGACCATCTTCGAACAGGTGGTGAGAAAGGGTGTACATACCCATATAAGTGTATGATAAAGCCATACTCCGTATTCTAGCGGGGGGTGAAGAAGATTATACTAATTCATAATAGGTTATGAGGAAGACATCGGCCCTCTGCCGTCATATGGCGAGGAAGTGTGTACTCACTCAGAGAATGGTATGAGGAAGCCATCAGCCCTCTGCCACCACGTGGTGAGGAAGGGCACCAGGAGTGAGGCAGCTCCCAGGATTGCGGTGAAGAAGTACCCCAAGCCTGGCCAGCGACACATGCAGTACACAAGCAGGAGGCCCACCACGAACATCTGTGTGTCCACGGAGAGGTACCACGACTGGTACATGCACTGCCAACACAAACGACACATCACTACATCATTAGAACTTCTGCATGGTACTACGGCCTGCGTTATCACCTCCAACTAGTTCCTTAATAAAAGTAGAGGGTCTGCAATATACTTAAACAATTATCATCTGCCTTTAATGTGTTGACGGTGTCCACAGATAAAACATAAGAAGTTAACGGTTGCAGCAATTCAATCATTCCATATATTTCCCTTTTAGCAGCATGTAATATTTTTTACAAAGAGGAACTGAACTTACGAAATAAGACGCCTTTGGTATTATTTTACTTCCAGGTCAGTAGTGTAATATAGAGAAGTCGGGAATAATTAATTTTAAATGGGACAATACGGGCACCTAACAATGGAGCCGAAGCTGGCCAGCAGACATCTTGTGATCTCACTCAACTGTCATCTTGTATCTGGGTGGCCTTGACCTATGACATTGACCCCATGACTTCGACCTTGGATAACCTTAAAACAAAAAAAATTTAAAAAAATCCTAAAAAAATCGAAAAAAGTTAGAAAAATGAGAGAAACTGTTAAAATATAAAAAAAATTGTTTCAAAAATATTTAAAGACCATACACGCAGGAGGTCCGGGGTTCGATGACGGGTGGAGTGACTAAGCTCCCGACACGACCGACCCTTGCCAGGTCTGCTGGTGTCCATCTCGTCAACCATGTTAGATGTCGATGACCTTCAGATTTGACCTTGACACCATTGACCTTTAACATTCAACCCAAAGAGTTTCAAAAAATTCTCAAAAATTTCAAAAAATTCCCAAAAAATTAAAAAACTTCAAAATTATAAAAAAAATCAAGAGTTATTAAAANCAAGAGTTATTAAAAAAATTATATTAAAAACATTTATAATAAAATGAAATTTGGAATGTTTGGGCTTAGAGGGGATGGGGGACTGGGGACAACCAGCCGCCATGTTTATGACATGACCCAACAACCATATTGTATCCAAGTGACATTGTACTTAACCTTTTATATTGACCCCATTACCTTGAATTACCTTAAACCAAAATATTGACAAAATTCACAAAAAAAAAACATAAAAAAATTAAATTTTTAAAAAAAATTATTAAAATTATTTTGGTAGAGATTTATAAAGAGTTTATTTTAAAAAAAACTTACATTTCCAGAGGTTTCCCCAGCACTCCATCCAGCAGACGACCGATCCCCGTTCAATCAATCACATTGTATTAACATTCCTATTCCCTACCCTCTCACCAGTACTCATTTTGTCGAATGCACAGTATATATGTTTTTTTCGTTTGCCACTTGTTTACTTTTTCATCCCCTAGGTGATACTAGTATATTAATTATCGATTTCTACGACAGGGGAGCAGTCGATTTAGCCACTATGTTGGTTATCGTAATTGACCTTACCCCGATGACATTGAAGTCGAAAAATTGAGAAAAATCACAGTCCATACAATTGTCAATTATTAGCTGGTCACAGCAAGGGACAATACCGACTAACCATACCAGCCAACGACTGACTGAACCCAAGAGCGAATCCACCTCAGACTGACTCCATCCAAGACTGACTCCATCCAAGACTAACTCCAGCCACGACTAACTCCACCTAATACTGGTTCTTGGCGAGACTGACTGAGTCCAAGACAATTTCCTGACGAAACCACTTTCTGCAAAACTGGCTAGACCAATCGACAAGACCAACCTGTCATACCGTCCTCCTATAAAAACAAACGATGATGGGCAATCTCGAAACAAACTCTCCTAATTAAAGTCTCGTAGCTAACCTCTTCGCAGAAAATATTCTCAGATTCTTCGCAAAACATTTCTACCAAAGCTGTCCATACCAAAGAGTCATACTAACTTACCAAGCCAACTTACCAGGTTAACTGACCAGGCCAACCAAATAGTCGCGAAACATTCCAAAAAAATATTCCCGTTTATTTCATTCGTTCGCCATATAGATCTCAGTCGATTTTAAACAACCCTCGTAAGGCATAATACTTCAGATTGTACTATATACTTTCTCCTGCATACGCTCACATAAATTTGATCAAAATAGACTCTCTCAGTCGACTGTTTACACCACTAAATTAATAAGTATTTCCCAGAAGCAGTAGGGACTATATAAGAAATTAAACACACATTACTCTGAATACATAAATTTTATTTATTAATTTATTATATACGTTCTGTTTTTCCAATTATTTAGTACATTCGGTCTTTATATTTCTTAGATGTTTGCAGATCATGAACAGTATCCAACAGTCTCATCTGATATAACCCCGATACTTAGTTCATTTATGATTAAGGATATCTCAAAAATACGTGAGATATACCCGCATTTTGGAGGTCAATCAAATATCAGAGTCTGTCAACAAGTTAATTTGGGTCTTTGCAAAATATGTAACGAGCGTTCTTGACGCCTTTTGCCTTCTTCGCACCACTAGTCGAAGGAAACGCGTTGGTGAAATGTTTGGGAATGTCGTGAGAATCATCGCCCTTCTCATCAGATACTTCATGAACACTGTCTTCATAGTCATTATCATAAATGCTGTCTTCATGATCGATTTCACCTCCTGTTTCGTCCTCAATATAAGTTAATTTTTCTTTGTAGGAGTCGCATGATAATCATTAGTATTTAGAGCCGAAGACAGTTTATTTTGAAGTTCGACGACTTCANGCTGTCTTCATGATCGATTTCACCTCCTGTTTCGTCCTCAATATAAGTTAATTTTTCTTTGTAGGAGTCGCATGATCATCATTAGTATTTAGAGCCGAAGACAGTTTATTTTGAAGTTCGACGACTTCATGCGAATATCTTGCAAATGTACATTCCCCACATACCGATACTACCATGCCTCATATGTCTCTCATTCCGTCATTAGCATTAACTGTCTCATCATAAGAGTCTGTGAAAACAGTATCCATCAATGCAGCAGGGGGTATTGGCGGCATCACTTGCTGGCTCTCAAAAGACGAAAGAAAAGCATGAGATGATTTCTTCAAACAATCATTCTTCTCATGTCATCAGGCATTGCAACTTTTACCCAAGGTGTTGGCACAGTAACAGTACATAACAGTACACAAAAACCCGTGATTGGTTTGGACTCCTTTGACAACGGAATTGGGTGATACGCGGCATTAAGGTCAATGAAAGTGAAAAATTTGGATTTGCCAAACCAATTGTGGAGGTAAAAATTTTCTTCTTTAAACGATAAATAGTATTCAAAATGAGATTAACAGAGAGAGAATTACAAAATATGTCGTGTCATACAAAACTTTAAAGGTTACTTAATTTATAAGAGACTGAGTTCGAAGTAACATGGAGACTTGATTGCTGTATTTCATGCAAATGCCGAAAATAAAAGAGAGGTGGCTGGACTTTCCTGAGATGTGGCCCATATTCGAGACATCTCCCTTGCCAATGCCAGCATAGGTGTTACTTCATGTTTAAAACGGTATCAAGCAACAAGAAGACGCAAAGTGACGTCAGAGAAAGTATACCATGCCTCGGCAGAAAGGCAGAGAAATGGCCTCAATACAGCATTTTCCGAACTAACAGGTCGACCGCAAAAGCGATGAAACTCAAATGATTACACCATTAGTAGGAACATAGCCGGAGCTAATAAAAAATTCGGTCACACCATGACGAGTAGACAGCAAGAAGAAGGAAGTAGAGTGTGTTCCAAAAATATCAGTCACTTACCCAGGTATGAAGTCGCTTTACAAAACCAGTGATACTATACTGGTTCGTAACGCATTAACGTCATAAATATTTTATGAAATTATACTGAGAGAAAAGAATTTAAATATGAAATTCACAATCAAAATACGGGATATTTCATTACGAAATTCACAATTAGTTTTTAAATAAAGTTATTTCAATCGGTTGACACAATAGCTTAACCAGATCAGAGTAATTTACCATTTACAATTTTTAAAATGAAAAAGTAACGAAATCTTGTAGCATTGCTAGATAAATAAACCAAAGTACAGAAACAGTGACAAGAAGATTATTTAAACTTGCTTTAACATAAAAAAGAAAAATGAAGTTAGGTGCTGGACAAGAACACAACACGCTTTGCAAGAAAAAAAAAACATGTTCCCAGAAAGGAAAATACAAGGTTAAAAGAACATATTTAAAAATAAGCGAGCGCCAAAAATATGAATTCAATATGATGGCTGGGTGATGTCAGCATGGTGGCGGTTGCCTCCAGTCTCCTTCCCCTCTAAGTCCAAACATTCGAAATTTTTTTTTTATAAATTTGTTTTTACATATTTAAAATAAATTTTATATTCTTGATAGCTTTTGAAAGTTTTTGGAGTTTTCAATTTTTTTTTTTTTAGAATTATTTGAGAATTTTTTGTGTTCAAGGTCAAAGGTCAACAGGGTCATGGTCAAAGGTCAAGTTCATCGACATCTAAATCGCCTGACGAGATGGACACTGGCCGACCTGGCAAGGGTGAGTCATATCAGGAGCTTAGTCACTCTACCTAACATCAAACCCCTGAACTCTTAGGTCTACATCTTCAAATATAGTTTTAAATAATTTTAATAAATATAAAAAAAAAATGTTTTCTTTAGAACTTTTTCTAATTAATTGGAATTTTTTTTTGTGTTCCAGGTTATTCAAGTTCATGGTATGTCAAGGTCAACGTCAGCTTCAACCAGATCAAAAATGGTAGTCGGTTGACGTCACAACATGGTGGCCGGCCATTTTCGTCTCTGGTGACAGGTGCCAGTTTTGCCCCATTTAAAATACATTAGCAAGACTTCCCTATATTACACTACTAAGGTACTATTTTCGCATAGCCATAAATCAAATTCTCGTAAGATTTGATTCCTTCTTTTAGTTAACCAGGATGTCCGCTGCTAAACATGAATGAGACTGACTGTTTAACAGGTATAAGTCTATGGCACGTTTCTATTAGGCAATGTTTCCATTTCCTAAAAGCCCCTTCCATGGCATATTTTTCCTATTTGATCTTAGAATGTGACTAAAAACGATATGAGGAAAATATAGCTAAACGCCTTTTTCCAGATACAAAGCAGCTCGGAAATGTCTTCATGGCTTAAGAATACAAAGGTTATAAGGTTATGTTAAGGATTATTACTTTCTCAGAAATTTAGGAATGAATTGCGCATAATGAAAGAAATACCAAGAGCTCTGCGGATGAAATGAGTATTCCTAAGTGCAGGCGAACTACGTATAAAAGGATTCCATTTCTGAATAGGATTCTCTTTATTAAGGCCAGAACTTAATCTTCAAGGGCGCAGAATTCAACATGTTAATTATATGTAATACATTGTTGTTTGATAGCAATAAGAGACGATCTTATTTAGTCTACACTGAAAGTAAACATTCCAGATCATATAAAACCAACATTTGTGTAACATGTAGCAAATATATATAAAATTTATATTTCAGGTTTATAATGAATTATGTTCGTATTTTACCAAACTGATACCAAAGTATTTACCACATAATACATATGCGATACCAAAAATGTCCGAAAAAGGCCATATATATAGAAATCTAAATTATTAACTGTTGACTATGGAATGTAACAACTAAAAAAAAACAGGGTATCTTCGCACATACAGGATTAACTTGGAACTACACCAAATGTTTGTTTGGATGACATCTAGTGAACGAAAAGCAAATATTACCCATGCAAATAACATTCAAAGTTAAAAATATTCTGTTACAGTTAGCTGTTTCTTGATTAAATGGCATGAACACAAAAAATATGAGCAAAGAAAAGCTACCTCTGCTGATACAGAGTCACCCATGTTTACAAAAAAAAAGGCCAGGTGGGTTTGTTATGATCACACCTGAAGCTCAAAATATGGGCAAAGACTAGAATTTGAACTGAGGATGCTGGAGTGTGCTGATCACTAGCGGCACATTAACACACTGGATCATGGCCTCTATTGCTGCACACAAACTGGTTACTGAAATTAATTCGAAAACAACTTTACCATAACCAGACGTCCCAAATTAATGTTTACACTCTTTGTAATAGCGGAGGGCACAAGGTCCTATTTCGAGCAACGTAAGTGGATTTTAAAGAAATTGAGGTATAAAGACGATGGAAGGCAAAATTAGATACTTCGCCACCATTATGTGTAACAATGACACGATTACTTGACAAGTCTGAGAGGGTTACAACAGTGTGTAATGTGAAGATAGGATGATAAGGCAGGACAACGAAACAAGGAAGTGTGGGTACGGTGTTGCACACATTCCCCCAGGAAGTCTAAGTCTCTACAGATGCGCGTGAGTCAAGTGTCAATAAATCAAGTGTCCATCGCATTTTAAAGCAAGTAAAGAATGTTACTTCATGCTATGAATCCACTCTCATGGAAACCGTAGCTAGTGTTTGTCGTCTTGTTCTAAATCATTGCAGACAATGTCTTGCTGCTAACTGCGGATATTTTGATCATTATATGAATAATATAATATGAATCGCATAACCCCAACATTATCCTCATGCCATAAAATACAAGCAAGCCCTTAAGATTACCTTTGATAATTTTTTCTCTTACTCCCATTCAAAGAGTGTAAATATTAATGTAGGGCACCTGGTGTGTACACTTGAAAAAATAAACAACAACAAAAATGAAAAATTAGTGGCATTACAAATGAGGCCAATCTTGTTAATGTGATTGTAAAAGGCGGAGTACATTTGAAATGAGAAGTGAGAATTAATGCGGTGTTGAGAGGAACAGCGCGACTCACCATCTTGTCGGGGTGAACATAGTTGTTGATGTAGAGCAGGTTGGTCCACCAGCTGTAGGAGCAGCGCTCTCGGTCCAGTCCCACCACCTCCTGCCACAGTGGGCCCGACCCCAGGCGGTATATCACGGTGGCATGGAAGAAGACCACCAACATGTAGCTTGGAGTCAGCCTGTAAGGAACAGCAGTGACACACTAGCACCTCTCCCCAAACATAGATGTAACCCCGACTGCTGGTGCAACATATTGCTTATATTTACTACAGTATGCTTATTGTAAAGTAAGCACTTTTGAAGTAAACCTTTACAAATAATTACTGCCCATTACTACATACACTTATGAACAGTTGATTTAAAGATACCTACCTAGTAGAATGTAGCACATTCTTTCGCATTGAAGGCGGTGGTGATGCTGCATGGCATGGACTCAACAAGGCACCAGAAGTGGTTGGAAGCCATTCTGATCCATGGTGGCTGCACAGCCTCTTAAAATTTATGGAGATCGGTCAGATAATGATGTGATCGAAGGGATTGAGGTCGGGTGACCATGGAGACCTGGCAAAGAACCTCAAGTTCTTTGAGTGTCCATCCAATCACTCGTTTACAATTCGGAAAACATGGGCCTGTGCATTGTCTTGCTGTAGGCACAGGTCTCCTGCAGGGTGCTTAAGATGCAGAAATGGTTGCACATAATCTGCCAGCAGGACCCCACATCGTTCGTCTGTTAGATGACATGTGTAGCAGGTGATCCGTATAATCCCACATAAACAGTCCCCATACCAGGATACCACCACCACCGTCCTGAACTGCACTATGCTAACACGAGGGATCCATCGCTTCATGTGCTTGACGACGCATTCTCTCCTGCCATGGGTGTGCACTAACGTATACTCATCCATCCAGGCGAGTTTTTTCCATGCGTCGATGGTCCAATGGCTGCATTCTTGCGTCCATGTTAATCGTTGAACCTTGTTACTTTCGGTGAGAAGAGGTACCGGAGTGATTTGGCGGCTTCTATACTCTGTAGAGAGGAGATGGTTCTGGATGGTATGCTTCTCACAGGTCGTTGGGGTCCGGCATTGGATTGGCGAGTGATCTGGTTTACAGTGTCTTCCCTATCCACTGTTACCAATAGAGCTTACAGACGGCGACAACTTTCATCGACATGCACACTACAGCAATTATCCCTAGTGGGGTGATTTTTTTCGAATTTATGAACTTACAGTGCACTCTTGACACAGTGTTACGTGGAAATCCAAGTGCCTGCACAACGTCGGAGATGGAGTGCCCCATAGTCTGGCCCCAATAAACTTGCCACAATATAATATGCTGAGATGGTTTTATTCTTAATTCTGTAAAATATTTCTTCCTAGGGGCTGAAAAATTGTGACAATCTGCAGTCTAGGTTTCTGAGTACTCTATATATACAAGTGGAACAGCTTCTCTCTTTGTGGAAATGTGGGAGTCCATAGCAACTTCAGGCCACTGATAATGACGTAAGTAGTAATATCACCATGAAATGTGGAGGGATAGTTTGAAAAAGGTATAACCTTTAACTCAAGAGCACACTCTGTAATGTTCCTTAACTATAGGGACGAGTAGAATATGTTGCCGTTTAGTAATCACTATGCTTTTATCAGTCAACCAATTTTCCTAAGCACCCCAGAAATTAGTTTGTTTATCTGGGATAGTTAAAATTCTCCTGGAGTGATTTAGAAGTGTAGAAAATAAAAATACTTTCTCTACTGTCAACCTAAAGTACCACATTTTTTATCTTTTTCTTTAATGGCACAGTTAATATTATAGATATGTCAAGCCTTAACTATTGAGGTGCGTAGCAATGGGGAGAAAGTACAAACTTTCATTCGCACACGTTCAGTTATTGTTTCATGAGGTTTAAACACTCGTGTAAGTGGGAAGGAGCCGATTGCCTTGATATAATGTGAAAGAAAAAACTGTGATCCGATACGTTTTAGCGGCATTATGGGCTACTGAAGCACCTACGAACACAAGGAAGAGCACATTCATTTGGAACCACTCACAGGAATACTTATTTCTTCATTTATTCATAGAGTAGTATCATAGTTCCTATTGTTAAATACAGCTCTTGTAAGGACACAGCTCGGGCCTGTGACGACAGACCAGCGTTGCCAAGTTCCCATATAGTGAAAGATACAGTGGCATAGCAACAATAGGAAACATAATTACATTGCCACTACTTAAACTTAGTGAAGGGCACCAGGATGAGAGCTAATGGCTACGCAGTCTGGTTTTGACCACCGAGATTCTTTGATAAATTGCACAAAATCTCTAACAAAATTTTTATAATTTATTTGTGATACTTATACATTTTCACTTCTGGGTTATATACTTTCCTCTCTCTTTTATGCAGCATGTAATTAAGATTTTTATCTCACCAAAATTACATTAATAACAGAAAAAAATATGCATGGAGAGGTGCACCTGAAAAGTGAGTGAGTAAAGAGATTTGGGAGGCTCTTAACAGCAAAATTTTGAGAGCCATTGAGGGTGATTGAGGTTAGCGTGGAGCAGTGCTGGAATGAAATTGCGGGGAAACGGGAGATCCTCGAGAAAACCTGGCGACGAGTGGCATCGTCCGGCATGATTTACAAATGTGAAAATCCGGGAGTGAACCAGCCGGGATCAAACCCGAGTCGCCTTGGTGGAAGTATGCCTGGAATCTCGGGTGAGTTTATGAATCAGAACGGGGCTCCGGTTCTGGTCAACTAAAGTGAGCGCTGGTCATGTCTGCATTGAGAGAACATGACCCCTCTCCTCCGCCGACTGGGCGGCCGGGGAGCGGAATGGCCGTTAATGGCTAAGAGTGCCACGTTAAAGTATGGCTGTTGTGGCTGTATCACATACTTATGTCGCCTAGGGGACAGAAAACCTTCAAATTCAAAATTTTCGAATGAATCCTGGAGAAGTTCGCTTGACAGTGGTTTAAAAAATAATATCATTTGAGTCAAAATTTAAAATCAAAAATTAAAAAATAATTGGGAAATAACCTAAGTATTAAAATCGGTGCCGAATATACAACATAATAGTAAAAATTCAAAATTTTAAAATTGAAATTTAAAATCAATACCGGGAATACATTTATACTAGCTCTGGGCCGGGGGTGGGCGGCCGGTTGATCGCGTCCGGCGGCGCCGCGCCGACTGGCGGTGGCCCTTGCGATCCGTCCGGATNGTGCACTTGTCACTTGTCTAGAGCTAAACAAAAACACGATAGGTGGGGGTGGGGGACCTCGATGGCTACGCCTGGCGATGCTGTGCCGGCTGGCAATTGCTATAGGTGGGCCGGGGTGGTGTTGGCGGTTTGGGAGTTACCTACCTTTGACTTAGATAACACAACACAGACACCAAAACGGACGATGAAAACAACATACATCATCATAAAACAGACACTCCAAAACATAAAAACAACACAACGCGGACACGTCAAAAACATTTGAGCCCTTTGTCTCCGAAGGGAGGACAATGAGGGAAGGGGTGTCCAAGGGCAGGGTACTAAGGTAGTGATTTTAACTTATAATGTAATCTCTTGTGTTTTTTTTTGTGTGTTCCTTTTTCTTCATTTTAGAATGTAATAAAGCTATGTCTTTATTTTTGTTTTCAATCTTTTGTGTGGTATGGTATTTGATTTTTTATTTTTTTTTATTTTGAGCCCTTAAGTTTAATAAGAATAATAACACCTTGGATGGCCAATGGCTAAGAGAGGTCAGGTGTAACAAATTTTCTCTCTCTGTCCCGAGGGGACTAGGAGTGTGCCTCCTCCTAAGTTGTATATAACTGGCGGAAAGTGTAGAACGTTAAGAGTGGATGGAAGCAGGGACATACCTGAAGAAGCGCACCAGGAAGATGAGAGCGAGGTTGACACGTGGTGTCTTCTCCATATGCAGAGACAGGTGGTAGGCCACCAACTTGCCGCTGATCATGAAGAAGAAGTCGACCAGTAGTGTGCCGTTCAACAGGAAGCCCGTTGCAACCTTGTGGAAGAACTGTGCCACACACATGCACCGCCGTATGGCCATCACATTGTACAGCTTCTCATTTACACTTTACTTGTCGTGACAAATTTACTTACACATCCACACAATACAACGTGGGAAACATATTCCTTTTGTGCAAATCATAAACGAATATTCATAACATAAAAGGTTTTTTGACACTTACTTATTGAATAAAAACTGAATAATGATATATATATATATATATATATATATATATAAATGCAGCACATATGATTTACAATCAAATATACATTAATGTCACATCATAGAATTAGGGATTCATGACATTAACGAAAATGTTTCTTCGCTGTTTGGACTTCAATATTCTACAAGCATGCCTGCCACTTTCGGTGCCTTTTTTTGAGGCGACATTGTATTACTTTACTCAGATATGAACAATCAGAATTAGCTTACCCCAACACTGAATATTTGTGATTGAACAGCGACTTCAAGGATATCCCAAGAGAAGAATATACCACATTTATAATAACACATTAGCTTTTCCATACAATCCATTTTAGTCTCACAAAATAAGTAGAAATACGTGATGTTTACAGAAAGATTTCTGAGCAGTTTGAACTTTAATTTTGTACACAAACACCTGGAACTTCCCTTTGGTTATTTGCCGCATGACTTTGTGGGAGACGTTATCTTACTTGACTTGTATGACCAATCAGAAGTAGGTTATCCCGATACTGAAAGTTTGTAGTCTGCGGGCAGACACGTAGGACATGTAACAAGTGAAATCACAGTATCACTAATGTGGATCTAGGCTAAACTTTTTGAAATTTAACATTTTACATGTGGCACCACTGCGCAAATTAAAACAACTCACAATTGACACAGCATATCTGTGAAAGTTAACATGTGCTGATTTAAAAATTGGAAAATAACATCTTATAAATGAATAAATTGATTAGAATTCTAATAATTTGTCAATACACCTAGAAATGCGGGCCAGCCAATGTAGGATAGTTTGTATAACTTTCAACAACCAAGTGCGCATTAGAACCCAATGAGCGACATATGGCTACTCAGAGAGTTGGGCCACGAGAAGTGAACTTGGCTCCGAATCAGGGAGAGAGTGACAGAGTACCATGCAAGGACAATCTCTGGGCAGCAACCTCTTTTCCTTCGGTAATTGCCATGGTGTCGATACAGGAAGAGTCGCTTCTATCCAGTTTTTTTCTTTGTATTGCTTCCTAACATAAATACGGTACCTTCCGCAAGGTCCTGTTTACTGGGGCCCATTGCAATCCTATAGATTTCAAAACAATTCCTTTTTTTTTTAGTTATTATTTTTGGTCAGCTTCTGACAGCTCACTGAAAATGTACAGCTATTGGAGTAAAACTATAGCAAACTCGTCATGGGATTTGTTCTCGAAAAAATACGAGTCGCTATAATAAAGGTATTAAAAAGTGTAAGAATTGCCTGGTAACAACTCCCCATTCCGGTGCTAGAGTAGAAGCAGTGGAGAGTGTGTTGTGTGGACAAAGTAAGCAGAATGCTGTGTCAAGAGGCAGGCATGGTGAGACAGTACCTGCTCGAACTGGTTGGCCTCAAGGGTTGGCATACTGTTGTACATGGAGAGGCGGTGTCCCACGATCACGAGGGCCATGATGAAGAAGCGCAATCCCTCCATGGTGTCCAGCGCTGGGTGGTACTTCACCGTGGTGGCCAGTCCACTCAGATTCTTCTTCAATGAGAAGCACAGCAGCACACTCTCCAGCAGTGTGGTCTTGCTGGAACCTGCAACACGTAGCCTAAAGTTCTGGAGAATTGCCATCATCCGCTGGACACAGTCGCCCACAGCGGCCATGTGACATGTCGAGGGCAGTGGTCATTTTACAACTACACAATGGATCCACTTTATTTCTGATTCTTGGATCTTTGGTAAAAATTAGAATTTATTTCACACTAAGCCAATACATGTTCAGTGAGGTTGGGTGTCTACGAAAATGGAACCCTTGTTATGCTCATGGTCAACATGGACACAAGCCATAAATAGTTATGCTAGTTTCATTCATCAACTGGGCTGTCCATGATTGGACATTGCTGTCGACTCGGAGTCGTCCATGGTTTCTGAAGGAAGTTTTGTTCCAGTTGCGAAAATAATACAGAAGTACAGGTGTTCGAACTCTAGTATATATGCAAAACTTCCGTAATTTTTAACCCTACTTTCCGAAGGAAATATAGGCTTAAGTAATCTCTAATTGTCTGTCTGGAATGTATGTCTCTCCACTTATAAAACTTAAACCTTATAACCGAATTTAACCAAACAAGGTTCACATATAGTATTTACAAAGTACATCATACTTTTGTAGTTTTCAAATATTTCGGGTACATACTTTCAGAATAGAGGCCATTTTGAGATTTAGGGTATTATGTTTTATTTCGGGAACCAATTATCCGATTAAAATCACATTCATAACAATGCCAGTGCATGATATAAGCATTGCATTAAGAAATATATAAAGGCATTAATCGGCTATTTTGGAAAAGAGCACAAATTTAAAAATCAAGCATTTCCATTATATCACGGGAAACATTTAACCACTAAAACCAAATTTGGTACGTTGACAGTGCATGATGTAAGCATTGAATTAAGAAACCTGTAATGTTTTTGGTCAGCTATTTTGTAAGATCATGCAAATTGAAAAAATAAACCTGTTATGTTTTATCTTGGGAACCATCTCACAGATTCAAATAAAATTTGGTACACTGGCAGTGCATGATTTAAGCATTGAATTTATAAACGAATAATTCCATTGGTATGCAATTTTAGAAGATAGTGCAAATTGAAAATAATATGCTTTTATGTTATATCTCAGGAACCACTTAACCGATTTAAAACTAATTTGGTATGTTGACAGTGCATGGCACAAGCATTAAATCTTTATCATGCTATTAACCACCCGTTTGGAAGGCAGTGAATCATGAAAAATAAAGGTTTTATCTTATATCTCGATAACTACATAACATATTCCTGCCAAATTTGGCATATAAGTAATACTATTGTAGGCCATGTTCATATATGGAATTTAAATATATAAGGCTTTCATAATTAAAATTGTGGCTATATAAATATTTTAGGTTTATTTGCAATGCCTACCATACTCTTTGTCCAATTTTGACTAAACTTGCTATATATAAATTACATTTTACAAACATTTAATGTGCCAATACATATCATATTTGGTACACCATTTTGTATTATAGCACCACAGGAAAATAAAGTTTTATTGTTATATCTCAGGAAACAATAAACTGATTCCTATCAAAATGGCGCTCAAGTAATACTACAGAAGGTCAGGTAAACTGACATTTTAATTGGGTCAAACTATTACTTTAAAAATGGCAGAATACTATGCTAAATCTGCAAAACTATGCAACAAATTTGAACTTAACTTTGTATGCTGGTGGTATATATTACAATTATCAAATTTGTCTACCCAGAACTAGTTTTCTACCATATTTTGTAAAAAATAAAATTTTGTTATATCTCGGGAAACAATCAATCAATTCGTTCCAAACTTGGCAAAAAAGTAATACTTTTATATGTCATTTAAATTGATAGGCTTTGTTTTAAGAAGGCCAGGCACTTATTTTCAAAATAGCGCCCATTTAAACATTTTAGCATAGCATGTCATATCTGCAAAATAATGTAACTAATTTCAACCTAACTTTGTATGCTGACAGTTTCTATGCAACTATAAAATGAGTGAATACATAAACTCATTTGTCTGCCATTTTAAAAGATAGCACTACATGCAAAATTTAATTTTCGTGTCATATACCAGGAAAATATTAACTGATAGGCACCAAATTTAGGCGCAAATTTATACTTTTGTAGTCCCTCTAAGGTTATATGACTTAAGGAGGTAGTAACATTTTCCAAATCAAAGCAATGTCAATATTTTATGTCATAATGCCACATGTCCAAAATAATTTCAACTGACTTAATATGTAACAGTATATGTAACAACAAATATAGACTGTGCAAATAAACATCCGTTTTGTTCTCCAGTAATGATTATACCACCAAATGAAGAAATTAAGTTTTTTTGGTTGTTTGCCCGGGACGTATCAACCGATTCCCTTAGAACTTTTCACATTAGTAATGCTACAGTAGGCCATATTTAAAGTGTGTCTGGCTTTATTAACAGCATGGTTGCAATATAAATAGTTAAGTTAGGTTTAGCATTTTTCTATTAAATAAATTCACCAATTTCAATTAAATTTTGTATACCGAAGCTATTTCAACCAAATCCTGCACACAAGTAGTGTTACGGTAGGCAATGAATCTTACATGATTTAGGTGATTCACACACTGGTTTTCAAAATGATGTTCCTGTAAATATTTGAAGTTGTTAATCCTAGTCTACCAAAACTTTACAATGATTGCTATCGATGATGATGTTCCGAATCCTTCTTCTGTGATGTAGTTGGTCGCACGCCAGTTTACGGTACAAGACGTTCTGTGCTCGAGTCCCAGATAAGACACGTGTGTATTTGTAACTGTCTCACTAGTACTGCATTTGTTTCTGGCTGCATCGCTAATTATATCACTAACAAGACGTCGAGACCCAACCGTCATCTCAGCTTTTAATAACTTCATCAAAATTATTATCATCCATGTAAAGGAAAGTAGGCTCAGTAGTTATATTGATAACTTCTTGTTATTTTTTATATACACCAGGACGTATATTCCCTATGTGCTAGGTACGGGGCACACATCATGTGTTAATACAGCATTCTCAAAAGAAATTCTATGGTGTTAGGATATTGTACTTCCAGACATTTTTAACACTTGGCAGAAGTAACCTCAGTGAGTTAAGGTGTCCAAGTTTTGAGACTGTCGGAATAAATACGGTGAAAAATGATCCAGTAATTTCATTCCGTTATCAGGCGCCGGGATGTGATAGTGCGTATTTGTGACACGGCTGCAGCGACACTCGGAATGAAATGTATTGGAACCACAGACACTTCATGTTACAACTTGGCATCCTTCCATTTCGTGGATCGTCGTCGTTGCACCATCAGTGTGAAGATATTCTCATATAAGCTCAAGACGCTGGTGGAGTTGCGTCGAGCTGACTTGAACGGTGAACTTCGAAGAGTGTGACGAATCTCAAGAGGATTTCAGAAAGCTGCCTCTCTGCTGTACTGATTTCAACAATCGACGGCTTGATTCCAATATATAATTTTTCTACCCAGTAATCAAACACCACCTTAATGCAATCCGATAGCAGAACGACGTTGTTCCTCTAAATTAATGTTTTTGACAGTCTCGGGGAATCGGGCTCATGAAATGTATCGGGCACCATCACCGTTTAGTGTAAAAGGAAGAGAGAGTGTGTGTGTGTTGTGAAGAAGGGAGGGGGGGGGAGCTTACTAATTGGACGCGGAGAAATTAGGTGGTCTTTCTGGAGGGGATGTGTCAATAGTCTATGAAATTGAGACTGTTTGCGAAGCGGTACATGAAGCAGCTCGCACTTGCCGTGTACAAGTGTTTAAGTAAAGTACTGTTGAGGATCCAGACGAGTACAGTTGTTCGTCAGTGAGCTGTTAACGTTTCTACTGGAGTCAATATGCCTCGCCGATGTGCAATGGCTCTTTATAAGAACGTCACGAAGTTTGAATTAGGCCGAATAATTGACTTTTGTGAAGAAGAATGTCCTTTCCTCGGAATTGCTTCTCATACGTGGTAAAATGCCACGACAGTGATGTGAGCGTGGAAACATTGAACTGAAGATAACAGGACGAGTCGAAAACCCGGAACTGGACCAGGAAATGTGACGACACCTCGTTATGACAGGCCCCTCACCCGCATGGCAGTGATGGGCTGTTCAGCTTCGTTTCGAGTGTTAGCAGAACGTTGGAACATTGCTACAAATGTGACACTGTGCACATTCACGATTCGACGGCACCTTCTTCGCAGAGGACTGTTTGTATGCTATCCACGGCAAGGGATTGCCTTGAGCCTGAACTATCGACGCCTCAGATTACAATGAGCTCATGAACACGGCCAGCTCCATGCAGAGTGGCAAAATATCGTGTTATCAGACGAGTCCTGCTTCTACTTGAATAAAAATAGCAAAAATAAAAATAGCAACGACATCAAGGAAGTTGTGCAGGCATAAATTGTAACCATCCTTCAGCACCAGGAACCATATTCCTAGAAAAAAAAAAAAACGCCCGACCATATGTTGCAAGAAATGAGAAGGTCTTCGAATCAAGGAAAATGCCACTCTTATCTCGGATTACTTGTTCGCCCAATATATCGCCTATTGAACATGTATGATACATATCATTGTGTAACTAACCCATTGTTATCATACATCAGCGTGTGCCGACAAACTGTAGACTCGGATAGAAGCAGCCTGTCAGGCGATACCCCAGCAACATATCCAAGTCCTGTTTGATTCGATGCCATGACGCGAAGCAGTTATTATTGCAGCTCGTCGAGGTTCTACAACATACGGAAGTTTTGTACATAATGTAGTTGCATTTCTCTGAAATTGTAATCGTTTGATTGTAATGCTATTGCCAATTTTTGTAATACATTTCTTTCCATCATGATGTTTTTTTAGTGGTGTTGCATTTTTCATAGAAATGAGCGTACTAGAGTAGTTACAGTGCTGCTATGATTAAAAAGAACTCTTCTGTTGGCCCTGTTTACAATTTTCTAATAAAAATGGGCGCGGAAGAAATGTTGTTTTCCAGAATCACACAATTGTTAGTACGTCCTGTGACGGTCGGCAGTGTATCTTACTTGCAAATACACGTGACAGTAAGGATTTTGTTTTCTTTCCCAAGAAAATGTGACCACGATCTTACAAGGACAGGTCTGAGTACTCACCTATTCTGTAAGGATAAACAGCCGACATCCTTATTAATCAGTTAGTTCACAAAACAGTCGCCGTACTCATTTCTTACTATCAGTCAAGTTTTTTTATAAGAGAATGCCTTTGCTTCGTAAGTGTTATTGAATTCCATTTATAATTATATCTGTAACTATAAAGAAAGAGAAAACACGCATTAACAATACATAAATATGTAGTTAGTTAAAAATGCTAGATCGGGCTAAATATATGTTGTAGCAAAATTAATACATCACGGGTGCACTATTCTATTACAATTATAGACGATTATTTAAAAATGTAGTACATGGAGTAAAGGCGTTGTATTTTGTACTTCATGATAAAATAAAGCGAAATTTTTATTTCTCAATTTTCCTAACAAACGTTACAGTGTGCACGCCTCAAGGTACAGAAGCAAGAGAGCTATAAGGGCGATACTAACACTCCAGCCTAGCGCCCTATCGCCCCTACGCGGAGGGCATGCGTTCTGCTGCGCAAATCAAATCTGCCACAGTCTAACTTCATTACACGCAATGGAAGTACACAGATTAAACTACAGTAAGTCCTTATAGTTTTACTTTTCCCCTGCCTCTTTAGGAAATTGCGCACGCAATCTGAAAATCATTTTTTTTTCATCATTTCCACGATATTTTTCTCTTTGAATGCACTTAACATGATAAGGTAAAATCATGTGGGCTTAGACATTTGGTTTTTACCTTTTGTGGCAAAAGTCGTGTTCCTAGAATGTTTATTTACTGACGTACGCGTAAAATTGCAATCAACGAATGAATAAAAATGTTAGGACTAATTTATAATAACAGAGTTCAGTACGCAATTATATGTATAGTCAGATGTGAGCAAGCGTGCGGAAAAAGGACGGGGGTACAGAAGTATTCTATAACACACTTCAATTTTGTGGGTGGGGTACAACATTGCATTAAGACCCCCCTCCCAGCCAATCAATTTGGTACCATGTCCTTCAGTACTTTCACAAACTGTGCATCAACTATCACCACCTTCTTGTGCTGTCTGTAGCTGTACTCTGCAAGTGATCTACCTCCCTCAGCAAGCACCAGCTTCTCGTGCTGTCTGTAGCTGTAGTTTCCAAGTGACCTACCTCCCTCAGCAAGCACCACCTTCTCGTGCTGTCTGTAGCTGTAGTCTGCAAGTGACCTGCCTCTCTCAGCAAGCACCAACTTCTCGTGCTTTCTGTAGCTGTAGTCTGCAAGTGACCTACCTCCCTTAGCAAGCACAACCTTCTCGTGCTTTCTGTAGCTGTAGTCGGCAAGTTATCTACCTCCCTCAGCAAGCATCGCCTTCTCGTTCTGGTAGTAGCTGTAGTCTGCAAGTGACCTATCTCCCTCAGCAAGCGCCACCTTCTCGTGCTTTCTGTAGCTGTAGTCTGCAAGTTACCGACCTCCCTCAGCAAGTACCGCCTTCTAATTCAGGTAGTAGCTGTAGTCTGCAAGTGACCTACCTCTCTCAGCAAGCACCACATTCTCGTGCTGTCTGTAGCTGTAGTCTGCAAGTGACCTACCTCCCTCTGCAAGTGCCGCCTTCTAGTTCTGGTAGTAGCTGTAGTCTGCAAGTGACCTATCTCCCTCAGCAAGCACCACCTTCTCGTGCTTTCTGTAGCTGTAGTTTTCAAGTGACCTACCTCCCTCAGTAAGCACCACCTTATCGTGCTTTCTGTAGCTGTAGTCTGCAAGTGACCTACCTCCCTTAGCAAGCACAACCTTCTCGTGCTTTCTGTAGCTGTAGTCTGCAAGTTACCGACCTCCTTCAGCAAGCGCCACCTTCTTGTGCTTTCTGTAGCTGTAGTCTGTTAGTTACCTACCTCCCTTAGCAAGCACCACCTTCTCGTGCTGTCTGTAGCTGTAGTCGGCAAGTGACCTACCTCTCTCAGCAAGCACCAACTTCTCGTGCTTTCTGTAGCTGTAGTCTGCAAATGACCTACCTCCCTCAGCAAGTGCCGCCTTCTAGTTCTGGTAGTAGCTGAAGTGTGCAAGTGACCTACCTTCCTCAACAAGTGCTGCTTTCTCATGCTGGCAGTAGCTGTAGTCGTAGAAGCTGCTGGTGGCTACGAGCAGCACCAGGACTGCCACCACCGCACTGCCAACAACCACAACACTCTGCTCTAGTGGCAGCATTGGCCTCACATGGCGCACTAGCATACAACGAACACTCCTGTATTTCCTGCTCAAATGAGATTTGTAAGGCTTGCATATGTGTTGTGACAAAATTTTGCTATACGAAATAAATAATAAAATTTTAACCTATATGATAAAACCATCGATAAGACAAAGAATAAAAACGATTATAAATTGCGAAAGGGAATAAATGTACCAAGCAATTATAACTTATAAACTTTTCAGTCATAGATTTACAGGAAGGTTTAAGAGAATATTTGAAAATGGTTGAAAATAACTATTTTGACTTTAATGGATAATTACAATGATTTTGCTCCTGCCATGCAAGTTAATCAGAACAATTTCGCAGCAATATAATAAAACTTTAAATGCTACATTCGGTGCATGTAAGAAGCCACACTGTAGTTTCCGTTTCACACGCATTAAAAATGAATGCCGGAAATGTAGCGACCGAAATATTTGGTCCTGAGTGGATCCTTGTCTTGAATGTAGACATCTGTGTAACATGGTCAGGTTACGAGTGCTTTGTGGTCTCCTCGGGGTATTCCCATTTGCCTCACCACGTATTTAAATCTATGTTACAATATATGTCACCTTATTCCATCCCAAGGAGGTCTGACGAACACACGAGGAGGAATTTATGTCAGATAACTGGCCCTCCTCGTTCATGATAAATAGTTAGGAATTAACGTCTTGTTGACAGTGAGGTCATTAGAAGACTCAACAAATTGTTCAGAAAAGCAGGAATGAGAAAGTTATCGGCTAGAGCCTGAAGTGAGGAACCATTCTAGCACACTCCTGGAGTGATTTCAGGTAACCATGGGAAATCGAAATCAGGATGACCAGACAGGGATTCGATCTCATGTTCTTCGAATGAGAGTCCGAAAGTGTACCACTGCGCCTCCTAGCTCCGTCTCACAGTATTCCTTGTCACACAGTATTGCTCATTTCCTCACAAACATTATGCATACATACGGATCTTATTTAATGATGAATTGTGCGATCATCACCACTTGTCTGACTTACCAATGTATCAAGGAAAATAGTCTTGGGCCTCAATGAAAACTCTAATTGACTAGCAAAAGTCAGTCAGAGCAAGATGCAGTCGAATTATGCTCAACACACCCATGAGTGCTGGAAAGGGAGAAAGATGACGAGTCAACAGCCTGGTAAGATATAAAGGCATCAGTGCGGAGATGGAGATTGTGTATCTTCTGGGAGAGCAGTCTGGATGATAATGCGGTGGTTCGCCACTGCTTTATACGGAGCGGAGGAGAGCCAGATCTACCTAACACACAAAATTTATAAGGTTTGTTGCCGGGAATTCAAATCAGATTCTCCGCTAACAACTTCACCACAGACGCCATCGGAAGAACATTCACCACGCATTCTCTGCTGAAAGCAAGCTACGGAAAACAAAGTTTGGCAATTTATGTGGTATTTGCCGAATTGTTTTGATGCTTCTGAACAAGATCACTTTATTGAAGGTGGTAAACATCTGATGCAGAAGGAAATGAAAATAGCAGCCACGGGATAGGTGGCACCTGTCATAAGAATTGTGCCTTAACACAGTAGAATTCTAATATTACATAAAAGGGCGATACTTGCAAAAATGAGGACAGTGAAGGGGCATGAGGGTTAGTGGCTTGTCTCACCTGTAGAGGGTCTCGCCGAGAGAGAAGGGTGGCGCTGGCTGGGATACAGTGCAGCGCTGCGGCGGCACATATGCAGACACCTGCAGGCCTGTCCTCTGGGAGAAGTCCCTTGCCTCGTGGTCCAGAGTCTGCTGTAGAGATGCTGGGGAGCAGCTGGCCGGTAAGCAGAGTGCCCACTGCAGAGTGCTGCGCTGCACCTTGCTGTGGTCCTCCGTGGTCTGTCAACACCACCACAGATCACCTGCAGCCTTTCACCAGCATACACTACTGCAAACACTGAACACCAGCTCTGCGACAAGGAGAGAGGACATTGTAAATAATATCCACATTTACAATGCTAGTTTACTGTTGCGGAGTGAAGCTTTACGATCATCACCTCAGTATTTTTGTGGCATAATTGTGTATGAAGACACATTCTATCTTGCTTGGGAAAGAGACGTCTTAATTTCTGGCATGGGCAACTAATATCCACGTAGGCTCGACCACTTGGCAGGGCATTAGACTTCTGAGATCACAAATTATTGTTGCTGAAAGCTAGAAATTAAGTTCGTATAAACTATTTCAACCATGATATTGGGCACTCCAGTGTAAATTCCATAAATATAACCAGAAACATAGGAGCACAATACTCTCGAGGAGTTTTACAGGTTTTGTCTTGTCACAAATCCACTGACGTTGGACGCGTTCTGACAGCGGTTGAGACTCCGCATGCTGGACAAGATCCAGAAGAACAACAACATCCTCCCGATGATGAGTTGACGCATTTAGTGACAACACAGCTACAGTAATGTCACCCTGTGCGGCTACTGTTCGCAAGTGCAGAATGTTCTGTGCTCTAGTCTCAGCAGCCTTCAAGGATAAGCTTACTTGGTGTGAGCATGGCCGCGTCTCCAAGGCACTCACTTTAATCCCACAGTGGTGTTGTCAGCGACATACTAGTCATCGGAAGTCAGTTGAGAAACTGTTACATACTGACCAATCAGTCGAATGAACTGGCACGTGTCTTCCCGTCGGGAGACACGACTTCTTGTTCACTGCTGCCTGAGATGGAGGCTCCGTTATTTTAACCCACTAAATTATGCGACAAGTATTTCTTGTACGTATTAAAGAAATCAGTTTAATTTTTTACTTGTAGAAAATTGTGGAGTTGGTTAGAATCGAACCTCCGTATAATACATGATAATACCTAATGGGATTAGGTTATTAGAATTATACTTGCAATGGACGAGTGGCTAAATGTATAATTTCTCCGGACATACAAAACTGCAGAGCTATGTCACCAAGGAAACAACAGACGGTGACATTAGAAATACAAGCGAAAACAAGCCAGGGCGAGCAAATAATGAACGAGCAAAAAAGACTATATATATATATATAGTCTTGTATATATATAGTCTTGTATGTATATATATATATATATATATATATATATATATATATACACACACACTCGTACAAAAATCTAGACGACACAACAAAGTCAACACAGACTAACACTGAGGCGAAGACAAATATGTAAGCTCAGATCTGACGACACAACGAAGATTACACAGAAAAACTCGCACAGTTTCCTTGGTGAACCAGTAGCAAAGTTTCGGGAAGTGGCATCAGTTCCCGTCTTCAGGCGAACTAAATAAGCCAAAAGTTGCCCACACACAAAGTTAAAGAGACGCAGTCAATGTCACCACGACGCCACGTACATTTGTCTGTTTTGTGACCTCAGCGTATGTAAACATAGCCGGTGTATTTCGCATGATACAAGCGAGACCTGCTTCTATCCTACTTGTTAAATAGGTAACTACCTGAGGCGCTCTTAGGTACCTACCTGCCACACCGACCGCACCTAGTTACTAGGGGGAGGAATACTTCACGATTACATACGAGGACACGATATTCTGCAAACAGAAATACTATCAAGTCAAGTTTTTCTGAACGAGTTTACAGTTTCCTACACACACCGTGAAGCACTCTGAAGGAATAAGTGAGGCCAGTACTGTATGGTCTGGGAGGGTACGCAGTGTGTTGCGATGACCATGGTCTGGGAGGGTGCGCAGTGTGTTGCGATGACCATGGTCTGGGAGGGTACGCAGTGTGTTGCGATGACCATGGTCTGGGAGGGTGCGCAGTGTGTTGCGATGACCATGGTCTGGGAGGGTGCGCAATGTTCTGCGATGACCATGGTCTAGGAGGGTGCGCAATGTGTTGCGATGGCCATGGTCTGGGAGGGTGCGCAGTGTGTTGCAATGGCCATGGTTTGGGAGGGTGCGCAGTGTGTTGCGATGACCATGGTCTGGGAGGGTACGCATTCATTGTGTTGCGATGACCATGGTCTGGGAGGGTGCGCAGTGTGTTGCGATGACCATGGCCTGGGAGGGTGCGCAGTGTGTTGCGATGACCATGGTCTGGGAGGGTGCGCAGTGTGTTGCGATGACCATGGTCTGGGAGGGTGCGCTGTGTGTTGCGTCGACCGGACTCTCAACTTATGAAATATTGCAGTGCCACAGTCTTTAAGTAGCAATGCAACCTCCACCAGGTTGCAGACAGGTGCGCAATCACTTTATCGGAAGTTTACTTCTTTTATTTATAAAACCACTGCATTTCCTTTTTAAACTTTGGATTATCTTATTTGTAGCAAAAAACAATCGTTTAAAAACAACGTTTTTGTTTTCATAGACGCATGTGGACTACGATAGAAAGCTGAATGTTTCGCTGAGTAGAGGCACTCTGAGTGGATGAAGAGCATAAGTTCCAACTTGAGTGCGGGATGAGGCCCAGTCCCAGGTTGTGATGTTCTCTAATGGAAACCCGGACGCTGGGCCACCTATCTGGATATATGAAGTGTATTGTACACTATTAAATATATTTTTATAAATTTTACAGACATGTGGCGGTAAAATTTTTTTCCAGACGTCCCCGTGAACTCTCCGCAAAATTTCGGACACGTTGCTTTTCAAAAGTGGACTTTCCTTCAATTCCACAGATATTTACGTGAATGTACAAAACCTCTCCGTAAATTTGCTAGTTATTCTCTTCTACTTCAAAGCCTCATAAAGATAAAACAAAAAAAATTTTAAAATTTTTATTATAGTGTTGTGTTACTGATTTTTAGAAAATCCATTTATAAACGTTAAAATATTTTCTACCTGAGCAAGATATGAACCCGAGTAAAAAATTCAGGAGCACGCTACTTTTTAACACTCGCATGTGACCTTGTTTTATGAACTGCATGTTTAATTTTAATACTTGTAATTCATAAAAACAACTTTTTCAGTTTCTACCAATGTTTTTGTGTTTTAAGTCTTGCTAAAAGTTACAGACACCTGATGCTTCTTCTTGATGTTTGAAGGAATGGGTCAAAGTGGCGTGGATATCCTAACTGCCGCAGAAAGTACAATTTTGTTGTTATAGTGCCGAATAAACTTCGTGTAGATTCAACATTGTTCGTTTCCGGAACCCGAAGTTATAGTAAATACGGAGACTCTCCGTTGTTTGTATGCACAGAACTCAGTACCGTTTTTCGTCATTACGGACTGCGCTTCCGTATATTTACTCTACTTTTACTTAACATTTTCCGTAAAAATGACATTTTTAAGAGTGCACAGTAGCGAAAATCCCGACAGGTCACCTATCCATAGGGTAGAGATTAAGTTGCAAAAGGCCGGATGGTGCACTTGTCCGTTTGGGCATGATTCCACGTGTAAAGACGACAGAAAACCCGTTCACGGAAAATGATAGGTAAATGGGAAAGTTGTTCTCCGCCATACATCCATGGTAGCTATGCTACATTTGTACAGGAAAGAGATTAATGCGAAGAAAGCTACAAACTGAGTATTGTAACATCTCTATATTTGCAACATAATGCATGGTAAATTTTCCATACTACTTATAGGATATAAACTTCCACTAAAATTGAGGAAATTTATAATACTATTGTTAGCAGTGATCCAGCTATCTGAAGATTTCTGTGCGGTCGTAAAAATCAGGAAAGGTGACCTATCTGGTTGGGCAGATATATGTATTTCATAAAGGCCACAACTACACGCGGCTTTAAAGTGCATTACAGAATAACACATATTTCAGACGAGGCCTTCTGATGCTTTGAAGACTAAACACACAATGGAAACACTGTTTCAGAGCACTCCAACATAGCTCAATACGGCTTTTACAAAGCGCTTTATCTCAAAATGTACCCGTCAGATGCACTCAAAGTACTTGAGGGTCTTGCATTGAATCTTGCATCAGACTTCCCACTAATAAAATAATAGGATCACCGCTGAAAGTGCCACAGGTAGTGGCAGAACGACGGAAAGACTGCATGCTCGCCAGCCTTGCTCTTAGCGACGATAGAGTACTTAAGTCCTTATATTTCCCAGTATACTTGGTCTCCTTGGTAAAGGGCCTGAGAAAGGCGGGAGCCATGAATTATTATACAAATCGGGACTGAAGGGCCGACAGGTGACGAGGCCGCAGACAAACTTACCTTCAGCTTCTCCCAGACGTGTATGTCAGGCTGGTAGTTGATGTTGTAGGGGCCTGGAGCGGCTGCTGGAGTCGCATAGTGCAGCGGCTGGAATGTCAGCTCCAGCAGGCAGTATTGGCCTTGTATGTCTCCGTAGCTCGTCGAAAGACACTCTTCAAAGTGCCCGAGCTGATGTACATCTCCGTCCACCACACCTCCAGGCAGCTTAGCCGAGGAGTCCAGCACTGCACAGGCAAGTGTACTATTCAGTATGTACCTGCAGCCATAGCCACACCTCCACCTGTCACATCAGCCTCCGTGTGTACACAGTGGCCGGTGTCGTGTGTGAACACACATCTGCCAGCACTTAGGAAAACAAACCTATCCTCTAAGTTTTCTTTCTATAGTTTCGTTTATTTGGTAAAATATGGTTTAAGTTGAGAATTGAGAGTTGTCGGTGGCTTAAAATGCAGCATTGCACGCGACTGTACAATAAATTATATACAGGTCACTAAAAAATACTACACTCAATACCAAAAGTGTCATAAAAAAACAATTTAAGTCTATATGAAAGAAGAAAGCATATAATTTGTAACACTGAATACTGTTTTGCTAGAATTTAGTTATTTTAACTTTTTGAAATATGAATTACTAAAAGAGTCTCTTTGTAATAAAGATTTAAGCTTTTTTTTATTCTGGATGCTTCAGAAAACACATTCTGCAAAATATATTTTATAAAAACGATAATAATAATTACTCTTGTTGTCCGGAACAACCTATTTTTATAATTGATATTATGCACATCCATATAAGTTACAAAAATTACGGTTTTTGTGGCCAAAATTAATTAATTAATAAAAATATTTGTAAAAGTTATTACACATTTTTATTAGATTCAGCAAGAGTAATTATTTGACTTTGATTTCTTGCTTGATGTTTTTTTTGTAAAGCTTACTTTCTGAAGCATACCTAACGGAAATACGCCTAACTTTGAGTTAAAATAGCCTTTAAATATTTGATCTTTAAAACGTTTACACAATTAAATTAAAACTAAATATTTTTCAGGGTTACATATGCTTTGTTTCATAAGCAATTCAAAACCTACTTTCCTGATAACTCTGCATCTCGCAGAGTGAGCAACAATGCTCCACTGGAAGACACTATTTCTAACTTTACATCAAGGTATCGACACCAGTGAATGTGAAATGAGGTGCAAATGGAGCAGCGGTAGAATGCAAGGCACGAGGAAACGTCAGTGACGAGATAAAATCCACCGGCAAACAGAAACGTCTACCACTTTTCTCACATACTGTAATCCAGGTGACCTTGCCGGGACTTGAACTCGGCTGGCCTTGGAGGGGGGGGGGGAGTAGTCTGACTAGTGCACCACCGCGGCCGACCTGTGGACAAAACCATAATGAAGTAATGCTGCTTAAAATATTTATCTACAGAACTCCAAGCGAAATGGTTTCTGATTTGAAAACTATTTAAATGCTGTTAAATTTATTCTTAGATGGATGACTCTGTAAAACATTAGTATATAAAAATTATTTCTCGAAGAACAGAAATGTAGAAAAATCCTGTTATTAATGATCGCTGGTAAGGTTCACGTGAAGCGGTTGTTTTTATTTTCTTATGTCAGTTAATAACATGAATTCTCTCTAATTTACTAATTTAAAACTGTTACTCAACATCCAGTGATATGCTCATGTTAGAGTTACATCTGATATTAATAAAATTATTGTATATGTGTGTGATATAATTGTTCTGCCAACTTGTTATTAGCTATGAAATGTAAATGAGAAATCATATGTTAGGAAACTGCGTTCCATAAGTACCAGTTATAAACATAGGTGTTTAAAAACAAATTAAATGTGGTATGAAAATATTAGGCGAATGCAGAAAGAAATTTTTTCAGTACGTGTGTTGCACATGTTTTTCTTTTAAACTACCCACTTCGTACACTGAGCCAATATGAAAACAAAACGTGTTGTGTATTTACACACCACATTTTTAAATATTTACCAAAATTAGTTTTAGTAAAGTTACAACCAAAACTCAACTTTAATTATTTTCGATTGGTTCACATTCAGTTGTACTAAAAAAAAAAATAATAATTAAACGTAAATTGCACTTATAGTCGCCAATGCAGCAATGCCAGTTGAAAATAAACAGTTTTAAAGGAACGAGAACAGATATCAAGGACATTGCCCTGATTCCAATGATGCCCTTAAGTAAAATTTGATGATGTTACAACAAACATTTACATGCGTGTGTGATGTTCACGAACTTTCATTTTTTACTAAGAGTTGATAATCAACACACTACACATAGCTGGAGCCAAGTAATAAAATAATCAGTAAAAGTTAGCGGACAGACGTCCTTGAAACATCCTTCAAAATTGACGCTGAACCACGGCCAGCCGCAGAAGGAAGCCTGCTCCGAGGTGCGGAGCAGGTTTCGTCTACTCACTACTGTCCTTGCTACGAGAAGAGGAACGGCAAAGGTAGTAGGTGCAGTTTCCTTCTGGCCTGTAGCCGCGTCACTGTCGTATCTAGTAGGTAACACTCACTGTTGTTGCTATGGAGGCTGCAATAAGTTCCGAAATGTGATACGCCTGTGTTGCATAGATGCAACCAAGAAGCACGTGCATACAGCGGTGGACTTCATTGGCAGTTACCTCCACCAGTACACTTTCTAAAAGTAAAATATTACTATTACTAAAGTACCGCATCGCCGCGTTATGTCATTGAAAAAAAGCATAAGGCGGCATAAAAATTAAAAGCGAACCCAGTTTGTGCCAAAAAGTAATAGGCAAAGAGCAAACACCCACTGCATGAAGGCACTAAGCAAGTGTAATCAACTATCAGATGCGCACCCAATCAGGAGTGTGCTCGGCTGTTATTGGCTGCCACGCATAGAAACGTTGTTCATGAGAACACCTTGTTTCATTCTCCACAAATGGTGGAGAAGGAAGGGATGAAATGATACCAGTCAGTTTCCGAAACGTCGCTGCTGCGTTTAGTCATAGAGCGAGTGAAGAGATTTGGGCAGCTCCTAACATCAAGGTCTTGAGAGTCGATTGACGTGAAGTAAGGTGAGTATGGAGCAGTGCCGGAATGTGAGGGTGGGGGAAACGGGAGATTCCCTAAAAAACCCACCGACCAGCGGCATCGTCTGGCACGATTCTCACATGCGAAAATCCAGGAGTGACCCCGTCGGGATTCGAAACTGGTTCACCTAGGTGGGAGGCGAGTAGTCTAACCACTACACCACCGCGGCCCATTTAGTCATATAAATGATTACGCTGTTCATCTGTATTACACTTGTTGCATCGCCCAGAGGGGCTGACACACAGATGCACTTACTGTTCTTGATGATCGCTCAATTTACTTTAGTTGAAAATTACTGAAAGTATATATGTTCTATCTGATAGCGACAGCTGCTCTTGGAAAATTATTGGCCCTTGTGTTAATTTCTTATACCACATATTGATTTTATTGACAACACAGCTCTGAAAAGGCTTGTGTCCATAAGATTTATGATTTACCACTAATACAATAATCATTCAAGTAAACCAAGTATGCGTATAAATTTACATGCACTCTATGATGTGTTACATGCAAAATATGTATCTAAAGTGGTTTGTTGCGATTTGTCTAAAAACCCTTAATCAAATAAACAATAAGTGTCAAAATTTATATTTGAAAACGAAAAATGTGTAGTTTAAAAGAGAATAAAAGGCAGAAATACAAATTGTTTTTAAACCATATAAACGACTGGGAGCGTTTTCATCTCATTTTTTTTCTAGGAAAGTTTCAATAAGCAGCATTTCCTAAAGGTTAATGTAAAAAATGGACTGCCCATGTGGAAAAATAAATTATTATTATTTAAAGGTTATTCTTGCCATTACAAAGCCATAACTTCGTTCCTCTTGTGTGTATATGGCCTTAATAATTCGATATCTTGTCATTTAAAAAGCAGTGAATACAGAGTTTATCTTCCCCTCTCCCAAAATAACGATCAATATTAAAAGTTCCCATGTAAAATATAACTAGAAAAATAAAAATTTCATACTGAAAATAAATAGTTATACCAATAATTGCTTTTAAAGGCATTAAAGTAATGTTAATGGTAATTTTATGTTTTGGTTAAACAACTGTTTGTTTCCAAATGTTTCCTCTTCTATGTGAGATAGTTACTGACCGACATTTATGTGGCAACATTGCCCATTTAACATTTAGTGTTTTTCTTAATGCAATTCTTTGTTAGAGAGGATTATTTCATTCCCATTCATGATGGTTTCTCATTTACAAAATGCTCAATGAATTAAAACAATTACAAATAGTCTCAATTTGCAGATACAGACATACTATTTGGTTGGCGCGCTTGTTTTTAGACAACGGAAGTGTGAGAGACGTAGAGACAACCTGCCAACCGAACGTGTAAAACACATACAAATTACTTGGTTGAATTCCTTAGAGAGTAAAATATTTTAATATCTGCGAAATGTACGTACGTTTAAATCTTATGTTTCGTTAACCCTTCCATCACTTATCCAGATAATGAAGTCTGCAATAAATTGACTTCTACAAGTAAAACGGAGTGTTAATTACAGATCTCAGCAGAGCGCGTAACGCCTTGCGGATTTACTTACTCAGTGTAAAGAAATTATTGGGAAAGTTCAGAACAACATAGCTATCAATATACTGTGCTCTGTATGATAATACGAGGTACGNGTAAAGAAATTATTGGGAAAGTTCAGAACAACATAGCTATCAATATACTGTGCTCTGTATGATAATACGAGGTACACAGTGAAAATGTTTATAATTTTAGGGGATAGCACATAGTATTTCTATTTTGAAGTTAGGAATAAAGTTAAATCAATATTTTTCGTATACTTTCGTTTCATGTTTGCAATAGGTGTACTAAGTTTACCCTTTTTCGAAATCCACATGATTTAGATATAATCTGAAAATGCCAGGACAGTCTCCAGTATAAGTTTGCCACAGCCCCAGGCGGTAGAACNGTAAAGAAATTATTGGGAAAGTTCAGAACAACATAGCTATCAATATACTGTGCTCTGTATGATAATACGAGGTACGCAGTGAAAATGTTTATAATTTTAGGGGATATCACATAGTATTTCTATTTTGAAGTTAGGAATAAAGTTAAATCAATATTTTTCGTATACTTTCGTTTCATGTTTGCAATAGGTGTACTAAGTTTACCCTTTTTCGAAATACACATGATTTAGATATAATCTGAAAATGCCAGGACAGTCTCCAGTATAAGTTTGCCACAGCCCCAGGCGGTAGAACAGATTCGGCGCCTGTCTCCATCTCATTTCACCTCCATACTANCAGATTCGGCGCCTGTCTCCATCTCATTTCACCTCCATACTAAATTAACCAAAATTTTGTAGGCAAATAAATGTAGAAAAATTTCAAAAACAAATTTGCCACGGTGATGAATTTATAATGAGCTGTTCATGACGCCGTCATTGTGTGCACTTAGCTGCGGCGCAGTATATTGTGTTAAATGAGTGTAACACCCTGGCATAACTTGTTATTCCGTAAGTTCGCAAAAATTGTGGCGTAGGTTTGCCCTTTTGTGGTTTATCTATGTTGATTTTAAAAAAACCTGCAGACTTCGATTTTCGTGTCTAGGATTTACTTACGTCTCATGTAATCGTAAGGTCGTCGCCTGGCTGGTCGTGTCAGAGACGTAGAAGCGTTATGGGTGACCTAGCTGCGCGCATCGAATGTCTGTTCGCCTTTACGTGCAAGCCACTGTACTGGCGTGCAATATTTCTCTCGTCTACTTACCTCTACAGGAATTTCAATGGCTTCCCCAACATTTTGTTTCATAATAATAAAGCCAATGCAGTAGTGTATATCCCTATGCTGTGTTAAATAACCTCTAATAGAAGTTGCGTATACAAAAATAACTGGGAAACACTCGTTTTAGCCTCATTTCACATTGAAAAGTTCACAACAGAGACTTAAACATAAAACGAAAATTAGTATTTGGGCATAACAAATGTCTTAAATGCTGTTGGTAAGCAGACACATCTGAAAACCAATGAACAGTTCTTAGATGGCAACTACACGCACGACTGCAGCTGTGTGCTTCGGGAGCCTTGGGACTCGGCGTCACTTAGTAATTGTTCTTACTACATGCGTCTCCATGGCGGGTAAAAATTGTTCCTTCACTTGCTTGTAGCGACATTTGTTGGAATACAACACAAGCAAAAAATAATTTCCACTCAATGATCCTCCCGAACAAATCACCCACTTCCAATATACACTGGAGAGCCAAAAAAACTGGCATAGGCGCGCGTATGCAAATAACAGAGGTATGAAACCTATTAAATATAAAAGTTTAACATTTTGCATTGTTTGAAAACAAATTGTTTTAGTTGCCATAATTGTCACCTGTGTGGTTGGTATAACTGTCACTAGGCGACGCCCTTGTAAAATGGCGTCTTTTATTATAACTGTGTCTTTCTTGCTGTATCATTGTTATCGTATAGTGAATAAAGCATTTATACTAGAAATCTCAAGTTTTATTACAGAAGAAACCCATAAACCTCAATAGATTATGGGCCCAAGAAGCTCTGGAACTTAAAGAACAGAAGAAAACAGCAAAGAAAACGTTATTTTTATTGTCAGAAAAATAGCGATCCGGTAACCTTAAAAATGCAAACATCACGATCTTTGAATGTGAAAAATATGATGGAAATAATTTTCGACAATGGAAATTCCAAATAAAATGCGCATTGAAAGCAAATGGGATCGATATTTCCATACCTAAACCGGAAACTAACCCAAGTGAGTGGTTAAAACATTATGGCATGGCAATGTTCATTATAACCTCTTCAATGGATCTCAAGCAAATTACACTGATAGAAAACTGTGAAACTGCNTCATTATAACCTCTTCAATGGATCTCAAGCAAATTACACTGATAGAAAACTGTGAAACTGCTCATGAAATAATGTTCAAACTAGAATCAGTATACAAACAGAAAAGTGAATTGAATAAAATGCTGATTTATGAAAGGTTTTACCAGTATAAANCAAACTAGAATCAGTATACAAACAGAAAAGTGAATTGAATAAAATGCTGATTTATGAAAGGTTTTACCAGTATAAAATGTGCTTAAGTGACAGTGTAGCACAACACATCTCGAAGGTAGAAAACCTGACTCAACAGCTAAGAGATAGCGGTGAAAGTGTCAGCGAATTGTCCATAATTACAAAAATACTAGGAACTTTGCCTGGCAAGTACAGATCGTTGCGTCAAGCATGGATGTCATTGGATCCTAAACATCAGACCCTCATTAATTTAACTGCACGTTTGTTGGATGAAGAGATGAGTATTGCATGTGAGGAAGAAAAATAAACTGCCCTTCTTGTAGCAAATACAAAACAAAAGAAACACAATGCGAGTGGTAGTAGCTCAATTCAAAACAAAACTTCTGAACATCTAAACAAAACAATTATAACATTCAATGTTATAATTGTGGGAAGCGTGGGGACTTTGCTAAATAATGTCGTGCTCCGAAGAAATCAACCAGGACACCATCAAAAGATGAGACAATGTTGGCGTTTAATGTAGAAACCAACTTGAGCGAAGTTGAAGAGAATACCTGGTTTTTGGACAGCGGTGCATCTGCGCACATTACATTCAGAAAAGATTATTTTGAAGAACTCGTGGAGTGCAATCAGAAGTCATGTAATTAGGAAACAAACTGTCTGTAGAAGTGTGCGGTATTGGAAAAGTTATGATTCACAGATGGGTTGATGAACAGTGGGAGTACAGCATACTACAAGGAGCTTTGTATGTTCCTAGTTTAAGAAGAAACCTGTTTTCTGAAGGAGTAATCGGTCGAAAAGGGTACAGTATTATCAAGAAATACCCAAATGCTTTAATATACAAAGAAGATAAAGTGGTAATGAGTGCAATAATCACAGAAAACAACTTATATGAACTAAAAATTGAAACAGTGGTTCCAGACACTTGTAATGTGGTTCAAAGCAATCAAAGTTACATTAAAAAGTGGCACGAGAGACTAGGGCATATCAACCTTAAACCAGTAAAGAATATGAGTGATAATAGTGTTATTGAAAGTTTAATAGTTGATGACAATCAAAGTAATTTAGTTTGCGAAGCATGTGTATATGGAAAACAGTATCGTTTTCCATTTCACGAATAAGTGCGAGGAGAACTACAGCTAGGTGACTTAGTATACAGCGATGTCTGCGGGCCTATGAGTCACACATCAGTTCAAGGTCTGAGATATTTTGTATTGTTCAAAGATGCTGCTACAAGTTACATGCATGAATATTATATGATACACAAAAGTTTTGTATTGGAATCTTTCAAGAAATATAATGCCATTGTCAGAAACAAGTATACCCACAATGTAACGGTCCTTCATACAGACAATGGAAGAGAATATATAAACAAAGCTTTCAAGGACTGTATGGATAAAGAAGGCATAATTGAGGAGTGTACAGCTCCACACACCCCCGAAAAAAACGGACGGACAGAGAGAGAACTACGCACTATTGTGGAGAGTGCTCGCTCTATGCTGTATGAAGGAGATGTTCCATTGAATTTGTGGGCTGAGGCTGTGAACTGTGCAGTTTATATATTGAATAGAACCTCCTCAAGCCAGACCCCTAACATGACACCTTATGAGTTCTGGAATGGAATAAAACCTTAGTTGGGTCATGTGAAAGTGTTTGGTAGCGCTGGGTATGTTTAAGTTCCTGACCAGTTAAGAACAAAATTAGATAAGAAGAGTGATAAAATGGTACTGGCTGCTTATGATGATACTAATTACAGAATGCATAATATAAATAAAAAAACAAGTAAAAGTATCGAGAAATGTCATTTTTGATTAAGATCAAAGTCCAGAGATTAGAAGGAATATAGCCCATATATATGTTTTTGATGAAGGAAAAGAAAATCCAGAAAACATAAATGACGAAACTAACCTTAAGTCCGAAGTGAGAAAAAAAGATGTCACTCTGATATAAAGTCCATCAACAGAAAATGAAGACAACATGCACAGTTGTAACAGTGATGATGAGGATATAGAACCTTCTCATAANATGATGATACTAATTACAGAATGCATAATATAAATAAAAAAACAAGTAAAAGTATCGAGAAATGTCATTTTTGATGAAGATCAAAGTCCAGAGATTAGAAGGAATATAGCCCAAATATATGTTTTTGATGAAGGAAAAGAAAATCCAGAAAACATAAATGACGAAACTAACCTTAAGTCCGAAGTGAGAAAAAAAGATGTCACTCTGATAGAAAGTCCATCAACAGAAAATGAAGACAACATGCACAGTTGTAACAGTGATGATGAGGATATAGAACCTTCTCATAATTTAAGACCACGAAGAAACATAAATTTTGAGGCAAATCTTATTGAGTTTTCATTGCCACAAACATATGAAGAAGCAATGAGATGTTCACACAAGGAGGAATGGTCCAAGGCCATACAAGAAGAGCTGATGGCGCTAGAAGAAAATGAAACTTGGTCTACAGTTGAAAATTCAGGTCAGAGAACACTTGCTACTAAGTGGGTTTTTGCTATTAAGAAGGACGAGAATGGCAAGGTTATAATTTATAAAGCTCGTATGTGTGCACGTGAATTAGTCAATTAAAAGGAGTTGACTATCAAGAGATATTCTCTCCAACCACCATGTATGATTCAATAAGAATTATTCTTTCTAATGCAACAAATTATAACTTTGAAATGAAGCAATTTGATGTAAAAACCGCATTTCTTAATGGTTATCTTGAAGAGGATACATATAGATATACCAGAAGGCGTGCAGGTAAATAGTAATTATATTTTGAAATTAAACGAGTGGCTGTATGGATTAAAACAGGCATCTAGGTGTTGGAACAAAAGGTTTAGTGATTTTTTAAAGAAATATTGTTTCATATAATTTCAGGCTGAAAACTGTATATATATAGGATTTTTTTACAGGTTTTAGAGTGTTCTTAATAATTTATGTTGATTATGCACTGGTAGTATCTGAGAGTAAACAAGTTTTTAAAGATAGAATTGATTATTTAAAACAAGAATTTAAAATTAAAGAGTTAAATTTAACATATCTTGTTCGGATAGAATTAGAGAGATTAAATCATTGTATATGTATATGTCAAAGTAATTACATCAAGCGAGTAATTAAAAAGTTTTATATGCATAATACAAACCCTGTAAGTACTCTAGCAGACATAAATGTTATTATGACAAATAATGTAGATGAAAGAGTTCCAAATTTTCCATACAGAGAAGCTATCGGGTCATTGTTATTTTTGCGTTCCGTTTCAAGGCCTGATATATCATTTGCTATGAATGTTTTGAGCAGATATGTTAATAACCCTAGTCAACAACATATAAATGCTGTTAAACGTGTAATAAGATACTTAATTAATACTAAAGATTATTGTATTAGATAGGAGAAAGCAGTGATCTCAAAGGAAATTCAGATTCAGACTTTGCAGTGAATTTTGATACCCGTAGGTCTACTACAGGTTACATTTTTCAAATGAATGGAGGACCAATCACTTGATGCAGTCAAAAACAAAAGACTATTGCTCTCTCAACTACTAAAGCATAGTTTGTAGCTGCCTGTGAAGCGGCAAAAGAAATACTGTGGTTGAAACAATTATTGTCAGAGTTAGGTGAGAATTATAAATGTATTACACTGTGTGTTGATAATCAGAGTGCTATTAAACGGAGCTGTGCTTAATAAAAATCGAGTATGTATCAAGTAAAAATCAATTTGGCAGACATGTTAAATAAGACCTTACCCACTCAATCTTTTGCATATCTGAGGAATCATTTTTGTTTTAGTTGGCATAATTGTCACCTGTGTGGTTGGTATAACTGTCACTAGGCGACGCCATTGTAAAATGGCGTCTTTTATTATAACTGTGTCTTTCTTGCTGTATCATTGTTATGGTGTAGTGAATAAATCATTTATACTAGAAATCTCAAGTTTTATTATAGAAGAAACCCTTAAACCTCAATAGAACCAATCAGAGTAACGCGATGCGGTCGGCAGCTCATATACAAGCGTCTGGCAAAGTTGCTAGATTGGTTACTGCTTCTACAATGGCAGGTTATCAAGATTTAAGTGAGTTTGAACGTGGTGTTATAGTCGGCGCACGAGATATGGGACATAGCATCTCCGAGGTAGTGATACAATTTGGATTTTCGCGTACGACCATTTCACGAGTGTACCTTGAATATCGATAATCCGGTAAAACATCAAATCTTCAACATCGCTGCGGCCGGAAAAAGATCATCAACGAACGGGACAAACGACGACTGACAAGAATCATTAAACGTGACAGACGTGCAGCCCTTTCTCAAATTGGCGCATTTTTCAATGCTGGGGCATCAAAAAGTGCCAGCGTGCGAACAATTCAACGGACCATAATTGACATGGGCTTTCGGAGACGAAGACCCACAGCAAATGAACTATTGTTACTAACGTGCTAAGTATTACCCGCGCAAAAAAACGTATTACATGTCACTGCGCGCAAGATAAACATTACACATTTTTTTTACGATGATCAGATCGGAACTACGCTTCTTAAATCACTATCGACTATAGTGGACGTATGCGTTTCAATAAATTCGTTAAAATACGTGCACTTAACCTAAAATATATATTTTTTCCAGAAATTGGTATCAAAAGCACTTCAACGGTTATCAGCTGTATCAGGAAAACAACTTGTTCCTTAATTATAATTAATGTTGATAGTTTCCTATGTGTTTGTAGTAAAGCCAGTGTACGTGAAAGTAGAGTGGTTGACAAGGATGTGCTGAGACACTGTGCTACTGATGTGTGGGACGTCTCGCTGATGACGTAGTGAGCCGCCCCCTGATATGAAGGTAGGCACTGGAATAATACTGAGGTTTGAAAACTGTTTATACATTTAATAAAATATAAGAACATTTACGACCAAAATGTTCGTTTACAACGCAGGAAAGTGAGCTGCACAAACGCCTGCGGTTAGGGCGTCAGGCAATACGCTGTACAGCAGTGTAACACAAGGAGCAGCCCTTCATGGCTATAGTCGAGGGACGAACAGAATGACATGTGGCTGCAGTAATGTTGCCCTCTAATGAAAACTACTAGACAGATTTGACCAGAGAAAAACCACATTATTCCTGCAATTAAAACTCTCTTTTGTAGGAAACAATTACACTTCATCGCCAAGTCAAAACTTAACCGTTTTCGTGAATGCATAACAGGTACTGGCCAAGGTGGATTAACAGGAATATTGGAGGCGGTGCATTCAACATAGACAAGCAAGGCAATAAATTCTATAAAATTCCTGGTTCATGTCAACAAAGTTATAATTTGTTTTCTCTTTTGTTTCGCTTTACTTTTCAAGGTGTTACTGAAAAACCAGTTAATGGTTTAATAGTATTTTGTTGTTTCTATCGTTATCAAAATTCCCCTGCACTATCTGCAAAGTATCTTGACAATTCTGATGTTAGAGATATTGTGTGCGGGAAAGACTTTCCTGTGCATGAAGATAGGTCAGCTCAAACGGCGTTGTGAAGCTGCAGTGTGCTCTATGTGTTACAGTATGGTTCACGTGCTACTCTGGAACAGAGGGTGGCAAGATTAAAACTGGTTGTGACTTGCCTGGCTTACATTCTCAGTGCTTGTGCATTCTCAGGCATGCCATCTCACCTCAGAAGCGTGAGACATAACCTCGCACTAGGTAAGATTTCACTGCTCACCTTCCCTCCACCAAGAGACAGCATTCGACTATCGACGAACACGTGAGCCATGATTTTGCTCCTAGATTTTCGAGGGAGAAACAGGGGTTGCTTACCTACTCTGTATTATCTTTTACAAGACCAACATACACACATACATACTTGTCACCAGACATAAAGTCACTCATTGTACACTGAAGCTCTCTGAAATCATGGAGAATTTCACGCGTGCTTTATTTACCTTTAGACAAGCGAAGAGCTTACTTGTTTGGTGCTTATGTCTACCAGAAGAAATAGTCTTGGGTTTGCAGTTTGTCTTCGACCATCTTCGTTTCCCCTCTCATCAGCCAACATCGTTTGCATTACCGATGACCGCTTCTAGGAGCAATGGTGTCAATAAACATAATCAAAATTAATCCTGCAGTATGCAGAACACTCACCCATGCATGCAGTACTCGGTGCAAGTAGCTGAAAAACTGCCAGACGCACGAGGTGTCGATCCAATCACCAATGAGAGTTTCAGCTTATCTGTTACGATAGCATATGAGGACTACAGCCGTATGTTTCGACTTTGAGGGCTAAAGATCGCAATAACCAGTGTCGGTCTAACACATGGGTTGGGGGAACCTCGTGCAACATATCAAACCATCCCATTCTTGAAAAAAATAAGTCATATAATAATAAATAATAAAAGCCCAACACAGACGCCAGTGCTCTGCGAGTACGATGTTGCATCGAACCTCTACTATAAAACATACCTGATATTTCCAGTGTGTCTATTGCATCGAGAACTATAGTTAAAATAATGCTGAAATGCCCAGCAAAAGGAAAATAATGTATGTTCACTAGGGCCAACATAAAACAATTTCTTCAATGTCAAGTGCAATACTCTATTTGCCAGCGGTGATAACTTGAAGATACATTACACGACTTGTAAAAGCTGTGTTGCTTTGCTTGCCACTAAACATCACGCATTTAAACCAGTGGTCATGCAAGAGACGACGACACTGCTACATAATGATTAACAGGTATAAAAAATTAATATAAAGGAAAAATAGTTATAAACACCTACCAACCGATGCATATTGTGCGAGCAACAAACGCTGTGCATTAAGTTAAAAAAAAAAAAACAATTACGGTCACGAAGGACGGGTGGAGGAGGGGGGGATAAGTTCGTCCCTGCTATGCACTGATGCCAGCAAACATACAAAAAGGAAAATAGTTATAAATACCTAAAAACCAATGCGTATTGCACAAGTGACGAGCACTCTACATCGCATCAGTAGGGGCTCGACAAGACCATGCATCTGAAAACTGAGGTGTTAGCCTTGGTTAGTAAAGCAGAATAGCAAACAATTTTCCCCCTCCGACCGAGCTATGCTACGGTACAGAGGCACTACCAACCATCGCATAATGCGCAAGCATCGAGCAACGTACTTCGCATTAGGCTAAAATAAAATACTATACCAGAGTCGAGAAGCAGGGCGAGCGACTAGGTAGACACTGCTAAATACCGATGCAAACAGATATAAAAAAATTAATGTAAAGGAAACTAGTTATAAGCACTTACCAACCAGCGCATATTGAATCAAACAAGGACCAATCTACATGTGCTTCGTACTGGCTATTTAACTCCACTACCACAAGGCAGCGGTTGGGGAAGGTTAGCTCTCCCCTTCTGGCCTAGCCTAGCTACCCTTCAGGTAGCTCGGTCAGCTACCACTGTCTTAGACTTGATAAGCACACAAGTGGACGATGGAGTCCATAGGGCGACAGGAAGTTGGAGGTGAGAAACGCAGGAGAGTGGTGACTTATGTCCCTCCTTCCTCCGTTGCTTCGAGCTCAACACATCACAACACAGAATGGCACCAACCAAGTAAGAGACACACAGCACCAAAAGGAAATCAGGTGCAACCTCGTGCAGATGTTCCGACAGAAAACGTCTATACACCATTGAGTGAAGATAACACTTAAAATGATAGCTAAGACAGCTCCAACACGGCTGTAAAACAAAAAACACAAGTCAAAAAACTCTCGCTCCCCCGGTGTACATCCTAGACACCTCGGGACTTAAATACCGGGCTCACCAATTTGGCGAAAAGTACCTCGTGAAAATATCAGTCACCAACAGAGAACACCTGAAGGTGCTTCTAGAAAAGAAGAACCACTCTTCTTTCGGCAAGTTCCCAGAATACCATGAAATACTATATAACATGGACGCTCAGAAAAACGAAAGGCCGAAGAAGATAGTCATCAAAGGACTACCACACAACGCAGACACAGAACAAATTATGAGAGAGATTAAACAATATAGCTTTAGTCCAATCCACGTCTGGAAATTAAGAACACCAGCTGACACACCTGCAGTTTTTGGGGCTGTAGTGCAACAACACAAAAAATACGACATACTGAAAATACGCAAACTTTACTACATGTCAGTTCGCATAGAAATGTATAAACACCGCCCTGAAAATGTGGTGCAGTGCATGCGATGTTGTGCACTTGGCCACACTCCAAAATACTGCACACTTGTCAGTCTGCGCTCTGTGTACGAGACAGCACACAAAGACAGACTGTACCATCAAAGATCATGAGACAAAACAAAGTGGGAGTGTCCATTCTTTAAAAAAAACAGGACATTCGGCTGTATGGAAACAGTTCGAAGTACTCCAGAAGCACATTGAGGCACGCAAACAAAGGATGGGACCTAAACCCACCAAACAAACACAAGACACTAGGCAGGAAATCCGGGAAAGCACGCAAGTAAACATTCAGTCAAAGGCTGAATTCCCTCCCCGTCAATCACAAAAAAGGCAAACTGAACAGGGAAACACACACGGGGAACAAGCACCCAAACAACAGCAAAGGAAAAAACCACAACAAAACAGGAGAAGGGACAACAACACAACAGAAAATACGGCCATGTTCGCAGAAATGCACGAAATGGGTGCTTTTCTGCAAGAAACACACTTCGTAACCTTAATAATCATAATAATACAGGCGAAAGCCGAGACAACACTACAGGAGAAGCAGATGCTGCTTCTCACAGCACTCACCACTTTACCTCATTAATCAAACAAATAATTCAGGACAACACCAAATATACTAAATATTGAATAAAACAAACTATAATAAAATAAAATAACCCATAACAACTGCCCCAAACCGCAGCAAAACGCAAAGCTAGCACATTACACACACATTTCGCTCTGGAATTCTCTGATCGGTCCGGGACGCTATTACCACGTTCAATAAAACTACATGGCTCCAGCTGAAACACTTCAGTCGTCCTTACACAGGGCTACAGACAACACCACTAGCTACTCCACACTACTCCAAGGCCAATAGGTAAACAGAAACCGGTCATATAGGGCGCCCTGCCTAGGCTGGTTATGTGGGAACTCGGGAAAGGTGGGAAATAGCCCCAACTACCACTCGTTCTCCAGGTCGAGAGACACACGTGCCAGTCGAGGTAGGGGTCGGAAGGCTGACGAAACCAAACTAAACTAAATAAACTAAGTTTAACTAATTTAGAATAAACAAACCTTTTTCAAATAATAATTAAAAATATAAATATATTAATATATACACATATATAAATATATACTATACTTCATACTAACAACTCACAATGACGTACCGACTTGATAGTGTTTTGCAGGTCGGGAAGAAGACTTTGACTTCAGGAAGGGGGGCTCTACTGTTACTGGATTCAGTAGATTCTGGTACCAGGGGCCCCTCCAACTTTAATTTATTAACAAGGGCTTTTTATTTTTCACTGTCACAAACGAGGAAAAACTAATCGTACCCCGTGGGCTGCCTAGGGGACTAGGGATTCACCTACACATTACATGCGAACTTAATTAGCGCACTTGCAAACAACAGATCAACACGTTAGACAGACATCACGACACTTGACATTCACTCCAGCCGGGAGGCTGGAGGGGAGCTTAACCCCCCCCCCAAAATTACGAATAGGTAATTTTACTTATAATAGGCAACACCAGTGAACAGCCTTAATACGGGTCTGATGCCCAACATCCCACAGCTACACGGCACCCCGCCACCGACGCAATGGTTTGAGTATGTGTCGGGGTGCATTTGCTTTACAAACACCCAGTGAGTTTAGGAGTCAAGGCTCTCGGTCTCACACGTGATTGCAATGGTTGGTAGTGCTTATAACTATTTTCCTTTACATTTTACTTTTATATCAGTTTTCATCAGTGTGTAGTAGTGTTTTCCTTATCGTACCTGTGCTTCTCGGCTTCGCAAAAGTATTTTTTAGACTAATGTGACATACAGTGTTCGATGCTCGCGTAATATACACTGGTTGTTAAATGCTTTAATATTTGCATTTATAATTATTTTTATATCTGTTTGCAACAGCGCGTAGCAGTGACATCTCTCTTGCGCGACTAGTGGTTTAAATGTATGTTGTTTCGTAGCAAGCCTAGGAACACACTCTTTAGAAATTGCGTAATGTGTATTGCACTTGATGCATTGTTGTCATTTTTGAGGTTGGCACTTGTGATCATTCGTTCTTTCTCATGTCGGCGTGAATTCTAGAACGGATATCACTATTATGGACTGTGGCTCCATCGGATATTTTTTATATATTGTGACTCATTATTACATCGTTGCATATGTCTGTCCTTTATTGTTTGTTTCAGGACTGATTTTTCATGTAAAGGGCTGTTTATTATCCTTTACACTCGGTTTCCTCGACTATTGTGTTATGCTGACGATGTTTACTTTAATTAATTGGTACATGTTTTAGGGTAACCTGCGACTATGTATGTCTTGTTATCGGTGCAATAGTATAACACTTTATTTTTCAATGTATGACTGGTTGTTAAGTGGTACCCATGCTAACGATCACTCGGGCAACCGGCACTTGTGTTGGATGGATGCTGTTGGTTTATATTAATATATACATATTTTACTGTTACCCACGACTATGTACATCATGCATGCAGCACAAGTGTACATTTCTTGATTATTTTACATACAGTTGTTTGTTGTATGTTACCCATGCTAGCATTTATTTGTGTTTATATTGTCACAATTGTATGTATATATACACAACCTGGATGGCAGTGAACGAAGGGAGGCTAACTGTCACTGAGGGGATCCAAGTTGGTAGACACCTGCGATAGTAGAAGACAAGGACGGTGGTGGGCCATTGTCGAGTGCGTGCGAGCCGATGCATATGTGTGTGCTACTTCAGAACCTACACTCCTATATAATACGGTAACTTTGCGATGCACTTGTATGTATAACTACCTTTATTTTTTCTTTACATGTGTGGACGGTTGTCACATGTTCCCAACCTTCAACAGTTTGGGAATGTTGACCAACTATGCTTATAACAGTGCTTAAGGGCTACTTTTCCTTATCTCCTTGATTGCAGTCGGATGTGATATCTGTGATATGACTTTGGTGGTTGTATCTTAGTTGGGTGGGAAATGTCGAGCAAATATGCTTATAAGAGGGCTTAAAGTATACCTGTCACTAATGCCCTGTTTATCATCGGAGCCTATGACACGAATTTGGTGAATATAACTTTGGTGGGTGGGAAATGGTAGTCGCCTATGCTTATACGAATGTAAAATATGTAATTGACTATGTCGTCCTGTTCGTCGTTGGAATTGATGCCTATGTTATGAATTTGGTAGCTTTATCTTAAACAGTTCGAAAATGTCAGTCATCTATGCCTATAAGTGCACTTAGGGCATGCTTGACCTATGTTCTATGGCCACTGCAATGCTTCTAGTTGTGAAGCCAGCTTTAGCCGCCCGCGGAGGGGCGCGGCAAGGGTACTGCGAGGGGAATTGCTGGCGACAACTGGTCGGGCGCCCCGTGTCTTCAACACGTCTTTGTGCTCTCTCTTCTGAACCACTAGCACGCTTGTAATTGTCGGTGAGGACTGCGAAGAGGAGGATCGCCCGATAGCCACCTTTGTCATTTTATACCTGAATCTAACGTGTATCACAGCCTTGTTCAACAACAGATTGCATGCGAACGCTGAAATTAGAGAAGACAATACTCTACGTGCAGTGGCACAAACATTGAGTCTATTGACGTATAAACTGATTCCGTGACTATCACTGGTGTGCGACTCATATCTGACTGCTTCAGATGCCCGGCAACAATGAACTCTGTTCCGAGTCACAATGCATCACTGTTGTTATGATTGGCAGTACACAATTACAATGTCATTGCTGATGAGCGTGGTATGTGCCGGATATAACATGACTTTCGGCTGTTAACAAATACCACACATACAAAATGATGAAAAACCTTTTTGCGCAGTGTAGTTCCTACTTGATTTTGCATAAGGAATCACCTCAGGAAGTTTGTAGGATGAAGTCTGCCCCCAACCTGTACTTAACGCATGCTGTGACGGTAGTTGACCAACTCATGTTTTACGTAAATTATACGTGGCTGTCATTCAGTAACTATAGTCTATTCGCGGTTTCTTCACACTTTTTGAATCAAATCTTTGAAAATTCTTCCCATGTTTGAAGTGTTTGGTTGTTTCTTGAATATGCCATGTATCATTAGCGTTTTATACTCGTGTTAATATTAAAGTACTTTATTTCTGGTTAAATTAAAATTTTTACTATATTTAATTTATAATTTGTAGCATTTCATTTATAATTAATATGAATATAAAACAGGGAGAAAATAGGTGTGGTGGTAATGCCTAGTAAGAAATAGTGCAAGTACAAAATATTATTACACCGAGTGCGCACGAATGCGGTGGGTTATCCCTTTGGTTAATTTTCTAGACAATGTTAGGCTTTTTTGTACGAGGCGGAGGAATATGCTGAAAGCAGAACTTGAGCATGGCTTCAGAATAGTTGGAAGAAGTAAACGTGAATGATGTACTATATCAGAGATTACCGCTGGTTCGTGTGGAACTAGGAACAGAAAGCAGTGGTGGAGGCGGTGTGTAGTGTTGTCAGTGGGCAGGCGGTGATTCCAGCCACACACACTGTGCCCACACACCCAGGACAGGTGCCATTACGTCGCTCCTCCCTCGTCCATTCGCCGAGCATCCTTAGCGCTCGACAGGAAGGCCAAGACGCCAGAGAGTTGTAGGAATGAGGAGACAGCGGAACACGAGGCTGCCCCTGTCTCGCCTACTCCAGAACCGGTGTTGCAACGCTATTGGAGCAGGCCAGGTTTGGCCAGCACAAGGTCAAGGCAGGCTGCAGAATATGGAAATTAAACCTCGTGGCCTTTATCAACGTTTCTGGAGGAAACTCATTGCTGTTTTTTTTTTTTCCAGATGTCACTTCAAGGTAAATGGAAAATGCCACTAGGATGATTTCTTATGCAAGGAAAACAATGTAATAAAAAATTATTATCATAAAAAATAATATCTCAACAACTGACGTAGTCGGCTTAAGCTTCATACCGCCATTCAATTAAATTTGTTAACAGGGTTCAACAAGTAAAGCAATATAAAAATAAAATTTAATGAAACAATTTTTTCTTTTTACATACTTCTTATATACAATTAATTAATTATATATATATATATATATATATATATTTTTTAAACCTAACAAATGAAAATAAGAAATTTTTCGAATAGTTTGAAATTACAAATCTGTTTTACTATTGCCTTTTGCAGTGTAGATATTTTTGTAGGCATTAAAACAGCAGAACTTTGATTCCGTCTCTCAGCACAATTGCGAGGCGCTAATTTGTTTCAGAGTGCATACACAGGGGCCAGTTCTCAACAGCGAGACGCAATAATGATGAGGTGAAATCTGACCAACGAGGTGAACGAGATTGTTAAACTTGGCATGAGTAATGTTGTTGCAAATGTTGACGAGCAGTCTTGGCATGAGGAACAGAAGGAACACTTGATATGGGTGTTGTTGTTATCGCCAATCAGCTGTTCGTTGATCACTTTCGAGTTCAACCTTAGACGACTTTCCCGTCGCTGACTGTGCATGTCTTCCACACTGCCACATTTGCGGTCATAAGGTCAAGTTAAAAAACGCAGTGCTGAGTTGCAACGTTGTCTGAAAAGTACTTGCGATTAAGGAATAAACAAGTGAATAGTGATTTGTACAACAGCGAACTTACACATCTGAAAACGCTGTAGGTAATACCACTCCCTTCCATTATTAACTGGAATTAGCACCTTTGGTTTGCAATGCTAAGCTGTAAAAGACTTGTTTAAAGAAATTATAAATCTGCACGTCCAAATTATAAGAAAACTTCGTCTTGTCGGAACACTCTGAGGCGAGGAATCTATGCGTGAATTTCACAACTTATAGCGAGTGGCGCATAAACAGCGTTTTAGAATGATTTAAATACACTTTTTTTCCCAACGAAACTGTTAAACGTGTGGCCTATGTGCTGATATATGAAAATAACACACTTTGATGAGGCCTTTTGAATGCCTCAAAGATGTTACGCACATTAAAAACACCAGCATAGAGCATTCCAACATAAATAAAAAACGGCACTCAAGGAACCGGCATCGAATCTTGCCATTGACTTCCCATTAATAAAATGATAGGGTTACCCTGAAAGTTCGATAGTTGAACACTGCACGCCAGTTCAGAGCCCTGCAATAAGTAGCGATGGCGGACTTAATGCGCGTAGCGTCGTAGCCATTATTAGCCAGTGAACACATCTAGCGCAACTGGCGACTTGTTCACATTGTTATTGTGGTGTTGAGTTGTGAGCGGCCTGATGTCCAATACCAGCCCAGGTGTGGAGCCTTGGTGCCATCTACCCCACTTAACGAGACGGGTATACTACCCTGGTCACGAGGCGGCTAGGTGTGAAGCATTGGTGCCATATACCCTGTCACATCACGAGGCAGATATCCTATCCTGGGCATGAGGTGGCCAGGTGTGGAGCCTTGGTGCCATCTACCCTGTCACTTCACGAGGCAGATATCCTAACCTGGTCACAAGGCGGCCATGTGTGAAGCCTTGGTGACATCTACCCTGTCACTTCACGAGGCAGGTATCCTATCCTGGGCATGAGGTGGCCAGGTGTGGAGCCTTGGTGCCATCTACCCTGTCACTTCACGAGGCAGATATCCTACCCTGGTCACAAGGCGGCCATGTGTGAAGCCTTGGTGACATCTACCCTGTCACTTCACGAGGCAGGTATCCTATCCTGGGCATGAGGTGGCCAGGTGTGGAGCCTTGGTGCCATCTACCCTGTCACTTCACGAGGCAGATATCCTAACCTGGTCACAAGGCGGCCATGTGTGAAGCCTTGGTGACATCTACCCTGTCACTTCACGAGGCAGGTATCCTATCCTGGGCATGAGGTGGCCAGGTGTGGAGCCTTGGTGCCATCTACCCTGTCACTTCACGAGGCAGATATCCTAACCTGGTCACAAGGCGGCCATGTGTGAAGCCTTGGTGCCATCTACCCTGTCACTTCACGAGGCAGGTATCCTATCCTGGTCACGAGGCGGCCAGGTGTGAAGCCTTGGTGCCATATACCCTGTCATATCACGAGGCAGATATCCTATCCTGGGCATGAGGTGGCCAGGTGTGGAGCCTTGGTGCCATCTACCCTGTAACTACACCAGGCAGATATCCTACCCTGGTCACGAGGCGGCCAGGTGTGGAGCTATGGTGCCATCTACCCTGCCACTACACGAGGCAGGTATCCTACCCTGGTCATGAGGCGGCCATGTGTGGAGTCTTGGTGCCATCTACCCTGTCACTTCACGAGGCAGATATCCTATCCTGGCCATGAGGTGGCCAGGTGTGGAGCCTTGGTGCCATCTACCCTGTCACTACACGAGGCAGATATCCTAACCTGGGCACGAGGCGGCCATGTGTGGAGCCTTGGTGCCATCTACCCAGTCACNCATGAGGTGGCCAGGTGTGGAGCCTTGGTGCCATCTACCCTGTCACTACACGAGGCAGATATCCTAACCTGGGCATGAGGCGGCCATGTGTGGAGCCTTGGTGCCATCTACCCAGTCACTTCACGAGGCAGATATCCTACCCTGGTCACGAGGTGGCCAGGTGTGGAGTCTTGGTGCCATCTATCCTGTCACTTCACGAGGCAGATATCATTCCCTGGTCACGAGATGGCCAGGTGAGAAGTGTTGGTGCAATCTACCCTGTCACTACACGAGGCAGATATCATACCCTGGTCACGAGGTGGCCAGGTAAGGAGTCTTGGTGCCATCTTCCCTGTCACTTCACGAAGCAGATATCCTACCCTGGTCACGAGGTGGCCAGGTGTGGAGTCTTGGTGCCATCTACCCTGCCACTACACGAGGCAGATATCATTCCCTGGTCACGAGATGGCCAGGTGAGGAGTCTTGGTGCAATCTACACTGTCACTACACGAGGCAGATATCATACCCTGGTCACGAGGTGGCCAGGTTTGGAGTCATGGTGCCATCTACCCTGTCACTACACGAGGCCGATATCCTACCTTGGTTACGAGGTGGCCAGGTGTGGAGCCTTGGTGCCATCTACCCTGTCACTCCACGAGGCAGATATCATACCCTGGTCACGAGGTGGCCAGGTGTGGAGTCTTGGTGCCATCTACCCTGTCACTTCACGAGGCAGTTATCTTAACCTTGGTCACGAGGTGGCCAGGTGTGGAGTTTTGGTGCCATCTACCCTGTCACTTCACGAGGCAGATATCCTACCTTGGTCACGAGGTGGCCAGGTGTGTAGTCTTGGTGCCATCTACCCTGTCACTACACGAGGCAGATATCATACCCTGGTCACGAGGTGGCCAGGTGTGGAGTCTTGGTGCTATCTACCCTGTCACTGCACGAGGCAGATATCATACCCTGGTCATGAGGTGGCCAGGTGTGGAGTCTTGGTGCCATCTACCCTGTCACTCCACGAGGCAGGTATCCTACCCTGGCCACGACGGTCCTGGATTGTACAGGGATGGTGCACATTGTCGAATAGATTATTTTACGAGGTAATTTATATTTGTAACTGAAATATATTTATTTATACTGTGATGAATGTTATTACCCTAGACTGTGACGCCTCAAACGAAAATGTTCGCGGGTATTCCATGCAACTTTTTCTTCTATTGTAAAAACAGTAAGTTAAGTAATTTAACAGTGTTATTTCCTCTATCGCAAGTGATCAGAAACTGTTAATTATATAAACAATAACAATTGTAATTATTTAATCAAACTTAAATAAACCATGTACATTATTTCGCAAATGTCACATATATTCACTAATTTTGTTACTTGACTTCTCTTTAGGAAACCGATTATGTAACGTGCTTAACTGGAGCGTCCCTGAAAATAGCTCTGGATTCTCTGAAAGATTCAAAACCACACAAGCTAGGTGACTTCATTTTTTTATTCAATAGCGGCCTTAGGGAGATATGAGGATATCAGAAGATAATAGGAGTGCATGCATTAAGTCTTAGTTATATTGTGTCCTTTTTTCGAGTTGTGCTCTTGATAGTACTCACATAATTTGTTTCTTGCTTCCAAAGCCTTTTCGCTCAAATGTCCAATAGGAAGAAACAGTGAGTCCATGATGTGAACTCCATTAATTAATACCTTATAGACACTTGCCGGCATCTTGTACCATGGATTCCGAATGACTCTGTACGATGCATATAGCCACAATTTAGATCTTAATAAATTACTGAAAATCTGATGATAAGATTTCTGTCAACACCGGTGATTTACACTGTGACTTTTGGGTTTTCTAAAATCTTCTGGCCGCATTGCCATCGTTAGTGTTTCCAGAGCTTTGTTTGACGACGTTAATGAGGAAACCAATAGTCATCCGAAATATGTCTGCAACATCACGTTTATTTTCCTCCATTTTAGCTCTTTTATTTGATAAGGTTGGGCGAAGCTTCGGAAATTCGAATTCGAATCGAATATCTTTAATATTCGGCTTCATATTTGAAAGAACAATTTTTTAGATCGAACTTCGAAAAAAAAGTGCTTTTGGGCAAGTAAAATTATATATTATTATTTACCCAAAAACAAAAGAAGACGGCGTCCTAGAAAGATCAACATCAAAGTTTTAATTTTACGTATGCCACACACGAGGCTAGTGAATCATGAAAACATAACCTCAACTTAACAGCATGTTCACAAATTAGTCCAAACAGCATTTCGGTGTAAAATAATTGACAGCATCTGATTTTACTAACAAGATAGCAAAACGGAAGTATCGGTAAAACCTTTTCATATTATGAAACACTTCATTATCTTCTCAAACTTCATTTGACTCAGAAGATTTTAATCAATAATATATGTTTATTTTTCCCATCTCCAACAGAATCTTGAAGTATTGAGGTGTGATAAATAGAAGATTTAAACTGCAAGTTGTACAAACTTAACTGCTGTGAAATTACACCCACTGTGATTCAAATCTCAGTAATAATGAAATAAAAATAAAGCGAGAAATGAACAACCACGCTTCACTTCACGCCGTTTTGAGTGGCCTTGGCAGTGATGCCAACCCTGTTGAAAAAGAAATCGGTAGACTTTGCTAAAAAAAATCGGTAGCATTCGGTAGGAAATACGTACATACATGTGTGCATATGTGTATGTACGTATATGCATGCATTTATGAATGTATATATATATAATCACACACACACACACACCTATATAGAGAGGAAAGAAGTGACAGACACTACGACTGGATATATTATTTATAATGCCAATGGTTACGAAAACTTAAGAAATAGTAGTCACTCAACGCTTTGAAAGTTTGAAATATTTTTTACATATTTTGCTTTGTAATTTAATTTACGCTTAACATCGGCGCATGTGCACTTTTTTCATTAACACGTGCGGAATTTCATCGATGGCTGTTCGATCTGACACCATATTATTTTCCATCTTAAAACACCGAAAAGTGTTTGGTAGTTTTAACCAACGTTTTAACTACCGCCACTGCGATCCCCGTTACTTTCCATATTTGTTTACTACGTAAGAAAGAAGCGTTACCAATCAAAACACGCCTAATATAAAACCACAAGGTGGTTGCTTACAATATTCTGCTCGTACTACGCGCATTTGTAGCTTACCCGCTGCTTCTTTAAGGAAGGTTTGCAACTTGTTATTTAACTGCGCCAGAAAAATCTTTAGAAATGAAATAATTTAGGTAATTCGGTATACAAAGATCAGTTCCAGTTTATCTACCGAAAAATCGGTAGGATTGGCAACACTGGCCCTAAGAATACCCATACAGCCAAGAGTGTTCTGTTGACCGAATGATAGAGCAAGTAATAAGGTATTGGAACAGCTACCGTTCGTATTTTGTAGAAGACAAAGATGGAGACCAAACAAAATTAAATAAACTTGACACTCCACAACATTAACTCACGTAATTTAATCATGTATACGTATGCAACCTTACTACTAGGGCGTAGAAACATGAGCACTGCATTAATTTATTATTGTGTCAAAATTTTGTCTGTTTCACACTTTGCTAAAATAATGTTTAAATTCTTATTTAGCATTATTTTGCATTTCAGTTAAGGAATGTACTGATGTGATGGAAAGTTATTTTTAAGTTACTTTTAAATATTCCTTAAGTCTGGATTAATTTTCAGTTTATTTAGATTTGTTTAACATGAAAGACAATATGTGTTCTTACATAGTAAAAAAACTATGATAAACTCTTTTGTAAATCAGTGAAAAATATTTATTTTTTATCCGTCTATTACCTAGCTTGTAAAAATGTATGCATTTATTGAATTAAAAAATATAACGGGTGCAATGTGTTCTTCGATAATTAATTAGAATTCTCAAATATAAAAAAAAATTCGCTTTGAAATGAAATTTCCAGTTTGCCTACCTCTATTATTTGGTTGTAGTGGCCACGTTTTCGTACTTAATCTGTATGGAATATGCAGCACTCAAAGAGCCATATATGCACACGCTAAGAGCCATATATGCACACGCTAAGAGCCATATATGCACACGCTAAGAGCCATATATGCACACGCTAAGAGCCATATATGCACACGCTAAGAGCCATATATGCACACGCTAAGAGCCATATATGCACACGCTAAGAGCCATATATGCACACGCTAAGAGCCATATATGCACACGCTAAGAGCCATATATGCACACGCTAAGAGCCATATATGCACACGCTAAGAGCACAATCCGTCTGGAAACGTTTTTGTGCTGCACTCTCCTTTTATAAAAGCATCTTTGTCGTTCATCCGGTTTGGGGTTGCTTGACAAACGCAGCAGGTGTAAAAACATATGTTATATGCCAAACATTAGCCATTTGCCCATCCGGTATCATTATAATGAGAACATGACGAACATGACGTCCTTTCCACCGATGATCAAGCTTTTGGGTGACAATCTCACAATCTGATTTCCGATGTAATCACTTCCTTGTTTTATTAAATCTCGGCTCTTCTTGATGAAATGAAACCGAATTGGAATCCAAAAGCGTGTGGACGAGTGTTCTGCCATATTATGTTCTCGGTATTTCCTGTTTTGGCGATCATTCGCGTTGCCGCAATTAACGTCAACAGTATGTATGAATATGTAGAATCTGTTATATTTACAATTTTTTGTATATAAGTGGAGTGACTATAACTTTCCTCAAAGACCCACTTATATTTTATTTCGAAAGTAGTATTTTCGTTTTCATATACAATGCTAGTTATTACTTCTTCTTGCATCTTCGTCAGTCGTTGCTCAGAGTGACAGAGAAGTCTTTGAAGCTTTACTTCACCCACTGTCTCAGAAACACGTTTTTGTTAGCGTTTAATACACTGTAACATGGGATAAATGTTACAGTTTCTTTCCTACTCTTCTTTTCCGATCTGTTTATATAGATAAACAGTTAACTATGCGTTCATTATAAATGGAAATGTTTCTTCTGGAGTGTAAGCTTCCTTACATTTGCGGTGTTTGCTTGAGATAGAAACTCTAACAACTTCATGCGTGTCGCTCCGTGATCGACACCTGTCCACAAAAATGCATACAAATAATACTTCCGCACTCTACGCATATTCAGAGTAGTCGCATTAGAAAGGTAAGATACATATGACACGATAATTACTAACAATTGCAAAGAAACAAATTGTACTTTTTTGTCATTGCTCTAATTAAATATGAAATCTCGTGAAACAACATATATTTTTCTATGCAATAATCATTCTATATTATTATGGTACACGTGACATAAATTACTCTATATAATATTGGAGCACTTGCCCGAAGGAACATCAGTCATGGTAAAAACCACACTTCGACAAAAATGCTCAAATACTTGTAAAAGTAACTAACACAGCAGTAACAAGGCGTAATTGACCGTTGAGTCTATTGAATTTCTTTTGGTGAGAAACCGAAAAAAATATTCGCAAAGGTACCATAAAAAAAATTATATTTGCTGAAACAGCGTTTAAACAATATTTACTATACATAACTACGAATTTTATTAAAATTTAGGTTTAATTTACAAGTAATTGCATAAATATGGTCAATTTATATGTCCCCGCACATCTATATTCAATTTTTAGAAAGAAGAAAAACAATTTATGCTTAACAACATTAAATACAAATAAAGTAAATGTGAGTTATAATATTAAATATACTAATAATTATATGTAATGCTATCTTACATCCTTATTTGCAAACCCATATATTTGTTTTTATATAATTGAATTACAAGATTCGTTACGGCATTCGATTTTTTTAAAAATAGAAATTGGACGGACATTTTTCTTCAGTAGAAAACATTTGTGTATTTTAAAATTAATTTTCTTGTACCCAAAAGATTTTACATGATTGGTTCAGCGTCAGTGATGACACACGAGAATCAACAATGTCAATTTGTAATATACATATTCCATGAAAATCCTATTCATTTCGTTCAGACAGTCACTACTGCCATCTACAACTTACGAATTTTAGCATTTCGAAACTCGCTACCGGAATGGAAGTATCAGATAAATTAGCTAACGTAAATAAGTATTCCGATAGCTTAAGAATGTGGGTGCCAGGGGTGGTGCATGGAGACAGCCGATACTCTGGGTACGGCCACGTACTCTGGCAAAAATATTTCCCTCACTTTACAAGAAATTGCTCCTAAACATTTCCCCTGAACTCTCCTTATAATTGCGGACACCTTGCCTTTTAAATAATGGACTTTCCGTGAATTTAACAGAACTTTCCATGAATTCGTAGAACCTTTTGATAAATGCGGCAGTATCTATCTATTTTCTTTAGGGGGAAAAAAAGTACGAGAATATTCTTTTAGGCTCACCTGGTGGCGTGGATCTCCGAACTGCCGCAGAAAAGATACTTTTTTGGTTAAAACGGCTAGAAACTTTCGAGTGGACTCAGCATTGTTGGTGCCCGAAACATGAAGCTATAGGAAACACAAAGACGTTCCGTATTTTGTATTTACGGAGCACAGATTCTATCTTCGTCGCTACGAGCGCGTTCCAGTATATTAAAATTACAAAATGTCCGCGAATATACGGGAATTTGTTAAAGTTTGTGGAGCTACTAGCGTCGTTTGCCGTGTACCATGGTGAGTCAGCTGTATGTCGGGTAACTAGGTCAGACGACACTTGAGTTGAGTAGATAGTCCTAGGAGAGACGTAGGAGTCCACATCCACCACAGAGTGGACAAAGCAAGTGAGGCACTTCAGTTGTCCCGCTGTACCTCAATGACGAGGCTTTCAGAGCCACTGTGCGTGTGCTGGCTTCAGCTCAGAGTGGACACAGCAAGTGACGGACTTTAGTTGTCCTGCTGTACCTCACTGACGAAGCTTGCAGAGACACTGTGCGTGTGCGGGCTTTAGCTCAGTGTGGACACAGCAAGTGAGGCACTTCAGTTGTCCCGCTGTACCTCACTGACGAGGCTTGCAGAGACACTGTGCGTGTGCTGGCTTCAGCTCAGAGTGAACACAGCAAGTGAGGCACTTCAGTTGTCCAGCTGTACCTCACTGACGAGGCTTGCAGAGACACTGTGCGTGTGCTGGCTTCAGCTCAGAGTGAACACAGCAAGTGAGGCACTTCAGTTGTCCAGCTGTACCTCAATGACGAGGCTTGCAGAGCCACTGTGGGTGAGTTGGCTTCACCACAGAGTGGACACAGCAAGTGAGGCACTTCAGTTGTCCAGCTGTACCTCAATGACGAGGCTTGCAGAGCCACTGTGGGTGAGTTGGCTTCACCACAGAGTGGACACAGCAAGTGAGGCACTTCAGTTGACAACTGAAGTGCCTCACTGACGAGGCTGTACCTCACTGACGAGGCTTGCAGAGCCACTGTGCGTGTGCTGGCTTCACCGCAGAGTGGACACAGCAAGTGAGGCACTTCATTTGTCAAGCTGTACCTCAATGACGAAGCTTGCAGAGTCACTGTGGGTGAGTTTGCTTCACCACAGAGTGGACACAGCAAGTGAGGCACTTCAGTTGTCCTACTGTACCTCACTGACGAGGCTTGCAGAGCCACTGTGGGCGAGTTGGCTTCACCACGACGTCTACAAATGCGCTGTCCCGTGCTTCGTCCCAGGCTATGGATGCGCTGACTGCTGCACCTCACTTCATGACGTCGCTACGACGTACTTATCTCCACTGTCTTAACACACTCTTTCGCTTACGACAAACATGTTATATTTTTGATTTGTTGTCCATAACTATTTCATATAATTAAATAAGAAGGATATTTCATTTATCAAATAAATCNGTTATATTTTTGATTTGTTGTCCATAACTATTTCATATAATTAAATAAGAAGGATATTTCATTTATCAAATAAATCAATTTCGCATTCAAAAAGACAAAAACGTGACAGGAGTGTAGAAAAAAGACCTCAATAAAGTAGTCGAAATATTTATGATTTACTTCAAAACCAAATGCACCCAATAATGGACATATTATGTAATATGTTTGTCAACTAAAAAATATATATATATATATGTTATTTAAGTGGAAAAATACCCATTTATTACAACACTCTTAAACATTATACAAAAATATTTTCNGTTATATTTTTGATTTGTTGTCCATAACTATTTCATATAATTAAATAAGAAGGATATTTCATTTATCAAATAAATAAATTTCGCATTCAAAAAGACAAAAACGTAACAAGAGTGTAGAAAAAAGACCTCAATAAAGTAGTCGAAATATTTATGATTTACTTCAAAACCAAATGCACCCAATAATGGACATATTATGTAATATGTTTGTCAACTAAAAAATATATATATATGTTATTTAAGTGGAAAAATACCCATTTATTACAACACTCTTAAACATTATACAAAAATATTTTCNATATATATATATGTTATTTAAGTGGAAAAATACCCATTTATTACAACACTCTTAAACATTATACAAAAATATTTTCGTCTTTATATAATTTTTAAATGATAATTTGCGTCTCACCTTATCAGTTCAATATACACGTTTGAGAGGGGAATAATCATAAAAAAATTACATTCAGTTTGCTGTATTTGCGCGGTATTTAGTAGTAGTTTATGAAAGTTCTTCTTCGGACATGGAAACCTGAGATATTACATTTGAATGTATGAATGTGACGTCATTCTATTTGGGACTAGGTACGGCTACGTTCGCTGATACAGCGGAATGCAGATGGGTCCTAAGACTCAGTCTACATCCAAAACTGCGGACAAGCGTCAAGCACATACCACGTCATACCATGTGCTGGCACGACAAACCAATGTGTCTACAGTAGCTCTGATCATATCTTAGAAACACTGAAAATAGAGAGAATCGAACACATAAGCTAAACGTTACTTGTAACTGTGGTTTTAGTATGCACGTGCCTATTTTAAGGAATTTCTCGTAAAAAAGAATCAATTTAAAAACATTTTATTATTGCAGAGTTAATTTTGTCTTTCCTCTTTGAAGTGTGGTAGGCATATGTCGATTTTCATTTAACTTGTTTATACATTTTTACTTTCCGTTAACAAATACAGCTAGTGTATTAAGTTGCATATAGATATCAACTTCACTATGCTTCCGTGATGCCTGTTATTCGGTGCTTAAGTTATAGCGCTCGTAGATTTTAATTGCGTACGCCGTAACTTGTATGAACAAGAAATTCTTCTTCTCTTCCGCACTGAGTGAGTTGGCGCATTCAGGCGGATCTGGGTTCGAATTCCGGTCCGGTCATCCTCCTGACTTTGGTTTTTTCCATAATTTCCTTAAATCACTCAAGGTGAATGCTGGGATGGTTTGTTACTAAAGGCCACGGATGACTATTTCCCAGTTTCTGCTTCCCTGAGCAACTTTCTCCATCTCTAATGACCCCGCGGTCGACGAGACATTAAGCCCTACCTAGCCACCTTCTGTTGACGTCACGTAGAGACGCGGACAAGGCAGCCCAGGTAGCATTCTCGTCGCCTTCGAGCGAGCTGACAGAGGGAGAGCGTCTCACAAGTACGCGTCGGTGGAGTCCGACTGAGATGCGGATGGAGCGGAGATGGAATGTGAAGGGCGGGAACTGCAGCACCGACAACGAGCAGAGGTGTGGGGGCTTGAACAGACCGCTGTGCTAGCCACCCAGCTACTGCGGCACCATGAGGGATACTGCACGTCTGCTTGCCGTATGACTTAACCGCTAACTGCTCTGCACCAGGACAAGGAGCATGCAAGAAGGAGTTGGCAGCACTCCCAGGTGTGTAACCTGGGAGTGCTGCCAACTGAGTCTGGCTGGACTTGGGGCAGCTAACGATTATTTGTTGCCAACCACGTAGAATAATGCATAGTTCTCAATATTTCACCGTACTTTATCTACTACTCGTGGAATCAAATAAAACTCTTTGTACGAAAACGTAATGAGCCCATTCGAGATTTTAATTATATTAAGAAATATATTATTTACAAAATTTTCAAAACGAAATTTGTTTTTGTTCATTTATCATAACATCGTTAGCTACATACTTACGCTAGTCTAATAAAATATGTAAATAATTTTTATTTTGTGAACAGTAGGAAACAAGTGTAATATGTACGAAACGGCAAGCTATTAAGAGAACAGAATTTTGCAAGTGTACATGCTGTGTGAGGTAAAAATGTTCGCACTAATTTACGGTTATAATTTTTTTTTATTGAACCAGTCAACATCTTATTAGACGCGTTTTATCATACATAAAATACATGTATTCGTTGCAGAGAAAACACACTTAAAAACTGTTGATGAACTTTTAATAACGACTTTGAGAGCAACGCGAAGTAACATTGTCCAAAACACTTAACAGAATAACGGGCGGTACAAATAAGAGGAAGGCCAGCAAAACAGATCAACTATGACACCGTGCTCCATGTACCGATAGTAGCGTACCAGATTCTCTATTGTATTAACTTGCATAAGTGAAGCCAGTGATACTGCAACAGTTAAGGAAGGTAAGTAGTATGTATGGCTTAACGACTCTTCGACAGCGAGGCCATTCGAGACTGAGAAAGTTGCTGAGAGAAGCAGGAAGGGGGAGGGAATCTGCCATGGCCTGCAGTAAGGAACCTCCCCAGCATTAGTCTGCAGTGACGTAGGGAAATCATGGGGAACCGAAATCAGGATGGCCGGATAGGGACTCGAACCCAGGTCCTCCAGAATGCGAGTGCAAAGTTTAACCACTGCGGCACCTCTCTCGGTGTTACTGCAATAATGATGATAATAATAATAAATGTAAACATATTACTATAACACTAAATCAATGTATAAATAATATGAGTGTGTACAAGACTGTAATGTTGGTGAGACGCAGTAGTTAGTGCTCGATGCATAGGTGCTGTGTTATTGTCAGCAGACTCCCTGCGGCTGAGCAGACGTGCGGGTTGCATCAGCAAGCGCCAGGGGCTAACGACGCCGTAGAGCAGACCGCACGTGCCTGCCACCTGGTGAAAGTGAGGCACTTCGTAAAACCACAAGTAAACAAACCGCACTTCGCTCCCTCAACACGTCATTCCAACACTTGTAACAACAGGTGAGTTCAGATACGAGTGTGGCTTCCAAAGCACGACTGCAACCGCCTGTTCACATACACAACTCATTACAAACTACTGCACACTACTGTCACAATAGTATGATTTAGATAGCGCATAAAAGAATAAAGCACATATTTTGTAATACTAAAACATATTTTACCTTTAATATTTACTATTTAAATGTTTTTTAACCTCAATTAATAAAAGTCGACCTTAATTCAAAATGTGTTCCTATTCCCATCGCGGATGCTTCGGAAAGCAAATGTTGAGCTCCCCCCCCCCCNCCCCCCTTCTTAATTAACGAAGACCAACATAATAATTACGCTGTAGTTTTATGTAATCAAATTTGGTTCTAATATTTACAAATATTTTTTATAACTAATCTTATACTCATCATTTTTAGCCACGAATTTCATAATTGTTATAACTGCAATGGAATTATACGAAGTAAATAATAACATTAACCTTTAAATGTTAGTACTAATATTTTTATGATAACTATTGTAATTTTTGTGGTTGTCCCACTCGACGAATGTTTTCTTGCAATGCGTATTTGTGCAAACATAGCGCCATTTTTAATCTCTCAAGATGGGTGGTAACAGATTGTTCGTCAGGCAGGAAGTCTTTTAAGGGCTCCGTGGAGGAAACGTCTGGAGGTTTTTGAAGCCAATGCTGGGAATACTTTTGCAGAGTAACGAATCATTTATTCATAGCCAGATAAGTTTTAAAACTAGAAAAATCTGACTTCAATATTAAATTCGGACTCTTTACTCAGTAAAGTATTATGTATAGGCTAATAAGAACTTAAAGTTATTAGTTTAAAACAAATATTTATGTCAGAATCTATTAAACTAAAAAACATGTTCTGCTTTACACTGAGAAATTTTTTTTGTTGAATTAAACAAAGTTTGTTTGGCATAAACAAATTAATTGTTGGTATACGGGCAATGAAATGTTATGTTCATTTAATTGGTTGCGGTAAAGAAATATTTGGTTTTTGGAACTAAAGATTTGGTTGGTGAAACTGAATATTTGTTTTTCTCTACGTACAGTTTCGGTTAATTAAAGATAATGAAGCGTGGCTGACATTCGAGCGACGCCCGACTGCGCCCGAACGCTACGCCGCTGCAACCTCGCCTCAAATGACAACCGATAAAATCAGAAGATTTTTAAATAGACACATTAAATATATTGGACAAATTGCGAAAATAAATATTTCAAGTTTAACAGCTTTACGTTTTAGTTTCCTGTTAACGTCGTTTTATTAGGATGATCACACCATTATCAAGTTACAGTAAGTGAACTAACAAACACTGTTTCTATTCTAATTGTCACAAATATAAAAAAAAAACTTTATAGAGCTAAGGCTACATGGCAACAATTCCATCCCGTAATAATGAAATTATTACTTACCACCTATAATAATTTATAAACTGTTGATCGAGAGTTGTTACTATATGTTTCAAAGACCCAGGTTTTTAACAAGAAGAATTGAATGATGAGCGGAAAGTTACTGAGTTTGATCCCTTATACCGGAGTTTGTATCGAACCAGGCTGGAAAGATTGAGAAATTATGTTTTACGGCAAGGGATGAAGTTGAAAAGAGATATTTATGACGGCCAACAGAGGTAACTGCTCTCTTTGATCACGTGAATATTATAAAGAAAGAGAGATAGTCAAATGAGATTACGAGGAAAGCAAGAGGATCATCGATAAGCAAAGTGGCGAGACGTGGACGAGGCAGAGTGAGGCGAAGCAGGCTGTGAGAGTGGCGCCACGACACACAGCTGCTACGTGAGTGCTGGTTGGTGCACTGAAGCAGGCGTCGCGGCCAGTGGGACAATGAGAGCTGCTCTTACGTGTGGAGACCGCGCTCTGGTGGTTCACGCGCGCCGCACACTGAAAACACGCCGAGCAGCTGGTCCACCAGCACAGGCTGGGTCAGCGGACGTGGGATAGCCAGCTCCAAGGCTGACTACTCTCATGTTAATGCCGCCCAAACTGGACTGACTCTGCTGACGTCACTGTCGCTATAACTATACGCCCTTCTGTGTAGCGCTGTGTCTCCAGTTTCGGGGTAATAAGGAAGTTATAGTTCCTGCGACAGTTATAAAATACACACCTTGTTATACGCATACCATCGGACATTGAATATAGCTTAAAACGCATATAACATTCCAGAATCACCAAACCTGAAAATTAACCTGTTTCGCTACCAAGTAAAACAATAATATTAAGGTTTTTGTTGCCTGTCAGTTTGGTAGTTAGCTGATCAGAATTTTTGGTCCGTCTACAAATCCTACTTCTTAACAAAATCGATTAGTCCTAATTTTTGTAATACCTCGTACACATACAATAATCGGCTGTTCACGGTAAAGTGAGCATTTTTGACGCCCTAAGTAACTTTTTTTCCTGTAAGTCATTCTTTATCATTCCACCAGTTTTATTTAAACACTTATTACTTTGTAAGTAATAAACACATTTTATATGTTTCACCGGGCTCGAAAGTTAACGTCTAGTGTTACAACAAAAAAATATTTATTGACTACTATTATAAATGAGAGGCCTTCAGGAAGTGCTCACTTGTATTTTTAACATTACTCCTTTCTTCTTAATCCTATTTTATTACCCGGAAGTACAGGATCCAAACCAATAAATTCACCCATAATTCTGTAAAATTTAACGTGTTTCTAAAATACAATATCGAATGTGCGTAATTTTATAAAGATTATGGATATATTATTGCAGTTATTATTATAAACTTTTTTCTCAAATTTAAGTGGTTAAGGCAGAATCTTTATTTTGAAAGTTTTAAAAGAGAGGAGTTGTTACAATTTACAGACGCAGACACACAGTCATGAGTGCATGCCATTAAATGATGATTTGCAAGTAAAAATATTGAGATGTAAGTGTCTGTGACAGGACTTAATGAAGCCGGCTGAGTATACTGTTCCTCGTGTGTTAACACACAGGCGCACTGCAGTCATCACCAATAAGATCAAGAAGGCTTCTTCCTGACCCCTCGATTAGAGATCGCTTTCATTCTAGATCATTAAACACGTAAATTAACTTCGGTTAACATTCTTACGGTGTACGAATTTTTTGTGCTATGAATAATATGATAACTTTCATTACATGTTATAAAATTTTTCGAATAATTTTTTACAAGTATCTCATGTTATATGTTTTTCAACACTGGGCTACAGAAGCTGGTAAATGTTATGTTATTTCGTGTTTTATGATGGCAGTCTACGGATCTACACCCATTCAGCCCTCAGTGTACGCAATCTTGCACATGTTGAAGAGCACTAAACAAAACGAGTCTCAGTGCCTAATGATCTTTCCTGTGGATAACTGATACGTAAACCGTATTTGTGTTCTATGCTAGTATCCACTGGTTCGTATCAACATCTCCGAACACAAAGTTTACAACTCATTGGCTGTGATAACGAAACAAGTATTGTGGCAATTTCCTACGAAAAGAAATGTTATTAGCAATATCTAAGATGGTCACTGTCACTTGTGAGTACGTTCTAAGATCAGCACTTCAGAAGACAACACTTCAGAGGACAGAAGTCAACCCAGGACTGGTGTGTGGAGACAGGCAAATACTGATTGCACAGTTGAGATTGCAGGCATATTTATCCTACTATGACATTCAGAGGGTAAAGATGAGATTCTAATTCAAGAAGCCGCACAACTGAGCCCCGACGTCGGCTCAGTCAGAGAAAGGCTGAAGGTGGCAGGAGAGCGGGTTCCGAACCACACGTCTAAGGCCGGGGGCTCGGCTGGACCACACAAGAAATCTCGGCAACAAAGCACAAAGCAGAGAGCTGAGTGGGACATGAGCAGTATGCAGCGAGCAAGGCTTTGTTCAGCCAACAGAGAATTAACTACAAGAAAAAAGTATTTTATTCTAAAATATATTTTTTTTAACGGAAATAGCTGTTTCGTCAAATGTATGTTTTGCTAAACAATAAGAAAATCAATGTTACATTAAAAATGTTTTCCAGAAAGCAAAATATTTTAAAAGAAAAATTATATATTAGTTTAACCTAGTAAAAGTATTTTGTTGGCTGAAACAAACACTGCTCTCGTCAGTTCGCAGTTAACTCAGCGCGTTTGAAACAAAAATCTTGAAAAAAATTGCAACACTTTTGGAGGTGAGTAGTTCTTTTGCAGCTCAGGCCGCGGGAACAGATTATAAATAAAGCGGTGCTATTGTTTCTTCAATAAATCTCATGCCCGGTCAAAATAAATATATATAACTACATATTTAATTATTCTTTCAAGGTTCAGTATAATATAATTACGTTTATTTGTAAGGAAAATACACCACCCCACCTACAAACCCACATAATTAATTAGTTTTTAGCGCAGAAAATTTTATAATATTAATTCTGGTAATGCATATTTAAATAATCAATATTTTCACAGGTAAAAATCAAACAATTTTTCGTTATTGTTCGTGATTTTTTTTTACTGCGACGGCAAAGAATTCTTGCTCGTCGCCTTTCATTACCCAGGAACACGCAAGGTTGGCCATAAACACAGTTAAAAAATACAACGTCACACTAAAACATTTTTGAAGGAAATTAGTAACCAACACGGTGGTGTTGTGGCTAGGGTGCTCACCTCTTACCAATGCGAACTGGATTCGATTCCCGGCGGGTTCACTCCCGGATATTTGCACGTGGGAATCGTGCCGGACGATGCCGCTGGTCGGCGGGCTTTCTTGGAGATCTCTCCCGCACTTGCGTTCCGGAGCTGCTCCGTACCTCACTTCACCATCATCGGCTCTCAAGACATAGATATGAAGCGCCACCCATACCTCTCCACTCCTAGTGCGAGTTCAGAAAGGGCGATGAAACAAAGGATGGCACACATCTGTCAAAATAACAACGGAACTGCTACTGACGTCGTTCTAGTGCCATTAACTCCACCAGAGCTTAAGTACGGAGCAGTATGCACTGTGTGCGGAGTTGAAGTGAGTGACATGGCAACACGTGGTGCGGTGTGATGGGCAACCTGTAAAGGCTTCAAGAGAAGGGACATGGCTGAAGATCCGTGTGATTGCCAACGTCTGCTCTGTCACCACCGGTGGCCTGCTGTACCAAACTGCCAGGTGACAATGACTTTTACGTTTTCTTGCCTACACAACAAGTCTCTCACTTTCCCCTTGCAAAATGCCATTGCCCATACGTGCAATGACCCTTATGAGTGGCATACTCTAAGCGAGGTTGGTAATGACGGAGGTAGAGTGTGTATTAATGTTTAATTAAAAGTATTCGTTAACCAACTGTGAATACTGAAATGGTTTCTCCTACTTTCTGTTTTTCAATGCATGCGTGTGTCAAAATTAGCAAATTTGTAAAATATTTACTTTTATAATAATTTCACAGTTTCGCCTGACTGACGCAAGAATCAAGTGATCAGGCCCACTGCAGAGTTAATTTTAAATATTGTCGAGGAGTACACAATGCGCTCTCGAAAAGATCATAAACAAAGCTTTCAAAAGTGATCAGTGTTCCATTATAAATAAATTCAAATTAAATTATTTAATAGCTAGTTTTTTTGTGCATGAGTCGTACTATTTAATCTTTCATTTAAGAGAATTAATTTTTGCTGGAACGGTAACTCAGAGAATGAGAATGATGCCATACATGTGAATAAACACGACAAATCAAATTAACTAATATGTTCCCTTAGCTGAGTGAGCCGCTATGTGTAAGTGTAGTAGAGACTAAGTGGAGTGCAGAGAACGACTTGTACGTACAGTGACGAAGTCTAACAGCAGTGCACGAAGTTACTCACTCTGCACTGCCCACAGGGTGAAGTTGGCGAGATGGTCCATGAAGAGCAGCGAGTGGTTGCGGCATCTCGGCTCTGCGATGTGGTTGGACGAGGCTACGACGAGCGGCAAGAGTGGCAGGTCGCTGTACCAGGCCGGAGGGCTGCATGAAACCACTGCGACACTCGTCACCAACAACACTCCCAGCAGAGCCATGACGAGGACAGCAGGCACTCCCTCACTGGTAGGCTGCCTGCAAGACACTGAACAGATCGGAGCTAGTCCTGCTGTGTGGCCGTCCGGCTGACCTTGAGGGACCCGGGGTGCCTCGGTGCTCAGCAGCTCCTGTTGTCCTCTGTGAAGTGACCTCCTACCCCCGCCACTGGTACGTAGCTCACCACGTCACAACAACAGCGGCAGAGGAGAGACGCTCTCGGACAGAGCGACAGTCGTGTGTGCTCGTCCGCACGCATAGTCTCCACTAGCAACTGGGNCCATGAAGAGCAGCGAGTGGTTGCGGCATCTCGGCTCTGCGATGTGGTTGGACGAGGCTACGACGAGCGGCAAGAGTGGCAGGTCGCTGTACCAGGCCGGAGGGCTGCATGAAACCACTGCGACACTCGTCACCAACAACACTCCCAGCAGAGCCATGACGAGGACAGCAGGCACTCCCTCACTGGTAGGCTGCCTGCAAGACACTGAACAGATCGGAGCTAGTCCTGCTGTGTGGCCGTCCGGCTGACCTTGAGGGACCCGGGGTGCCTCGGTGCTCAGCAGCTCCTGTTGTCCTCTGTGAAGTGACCTCCTACCCCCGCCACTGGTACGTAGCTCACCACGTCACAACAACAGCGGCAGAGGAGAGACGCTCTCGGACAGAGCGACAGTCGTGTGTGCTCGTCCGCACGCATAGTCAGTCTCCACTAGCAACTTGGCGGGATTCAGTTGTCACACGGCACGAACATGCTGCGACTGAAGCTTCCCCACACATCAGTCACACAATGCGCCTCTACCTACATTCAGTGCTTTTACATTCATTTCAAATAAATAAATAAAAACTATAACGACATTAAAAAATAAAAATCAACTATTTCTATGAAAAATTACAAAAGCTTTTAAAAAAACATTAAAAAATATAAAAATATGAAATGAACAAATTAAAACCATAAATCGCGTAGTAATAGGTAAATTCTGACAAAATAAAAACATAAACTGCTGAGTATGAAAAAAAAAAACAACCTATAGTTAACGTATTGGGAGACAAAAGTAAAAAAAAAAGGCAATTTAGTGAAGAATATAAATATTCAATTACTTCTTTAGTCCACGTGGCAGTTAAAAATTCTGATTATCCTCAGACACCAAATCAAACTTCATTTGAAAGACAATTGTTTCCAAATTCTAGTTCTTCTAACTCAGAAATAGAAAAAGATTTAAATTGATGAATTTGAACAAAGAATGGGAACTTAACCTTTTTAAACTTATAAAACCAACTATCTTGGTAAAAAAATCATTGTATTGTTTAAACAATACCTATTTTAATTTAGTTGGTAAAAAATCCGAAGCAAATGTAAAATAAAATTGATAATTCTTATGTTCAATTTAATGAAAACAAAATGGAAAAAAACATCTAAAGGAATAGATGGATTTCTAAAATTGCTTACTCAGAAAAATATTGATGAATTTGAATATTTCAACGATTTTGAAATTTACGCTGCTTTTAATTTGCGGTGGTGTATTGGTCAGATAACTCGCTTCCTACGTAGGCGAACATGATTCTATTCCCGGCGGGACCGCCCCTGGATTCGTGCATGTGGGAATCGTGCTGAACAATGCCGCTGGTCAGCGGGTTTTCTCGGAGATCCCTCGTTTATCCTGCCCTTGCGTTCCAGCGCTGTTACATACTCGCCTCGCTTCACTCTCATCGGTTCTCGATACCACGATGATAAGAGTCGCCAAATCTCTTTACTCCACTGATTTGAAGCAAATGCAATATGTAGAAACAATGATCCAAATTCAAGAATTTATAAATAAACAAGATTAACTGGTGAACATTACATGGACTTGATTAAAAAAAAATATTGGGTGATAGACGTAAATCAAAGAAATTAAGATCTGAACCAAATAAGTAACAAACATACATTCTCCAAGAATACCAAAACCTAGTCAAAGAATAAAAAAAAAAAAAAACACACAAATTTGTCAAACTAATGTGTGCAGATAAATTATGTTAATGAAATAATTTATCATTTTTAGTTATTCATGATAAAGAAAATTCTGGAAATATAAAATATTGTGAAGTAAAATTTCATTATTATAAATAAATTAAGTAATACAGTTTCAGATATTGTAGTCAATAATTCTAAAGAAATTTCTTATTTAATTCGAGTTTTAAACATTTCTATCATTAGTTTTTGGGATTCAGATAATCATGGTCAAGGAATCGTGAATTGGACATTAAATAATTTTAACTCACGAGAAATAAATCTTCTGGATTATAACTTGTGTGATCCATATACCAAATAAAGAAAGATCAGAAATGGGTGGTTTTTGAAAACATTAATTTGACGGAGCTTGTAAATATCCTAATATTGCTTATTGAGATCACAAAAAATTAGAATCTCGAGACGAAGCTAGTAAAATTTTACGAAAAGAAGCTAAAGGAATAATTTTAGATTAAAATACTTCAATTGGTGAAAAAATTACTTTGACAGCAGAGAGCAACAAATATCAGCATTCAGAAGTGCAGTATCCAGTCAACATTTGGTCAGATATGTCAGTTGGGACGACAGTTGGAGATGAGCACAGCAAACCAGCGCACAGCCAGGCATACTGTCTGCGGAACTGGGGGAAAAACAGACACTGAATAAATACTATTCCAAAAGTAGCTTATAGTCTGTTCGTGGTTACTTCCAACTTCTCCAAAGCGCTGCTAAATACCTATTTTCAAGATAATCCGCTGTGCATCATTCCACCACGCGTGAACACGACGGAACCGGAAACGACGCACCGTATTCGTGCGCTGAAAACAGAATCAAGGACCACTTTATAAATAAAAATGAAATGTCTTTCCAGCATAGCATTCATGAAGTCTCATATATGACAGTAAGAAGCGTTCGTATTGCAATCAATGTTAAAAATTTAAAAAAAAATATTTTGTGTAATAACTATTTCTTACTAGTCATAACCAAAATATTTTTTTTATTCATACCAACTATTANTCCCTCGTTTATCCTGCCCTTGCGTTCCAGCGCTGTTACATACTCGCCTCGCTTCACTCTCATCGGTTCTCGATATCACGATGTTAAGAGTCGCCAAATCTCTTTACTCCACTGATTTGAAGCAAATGCAATATGTAGAAACAATGATCCAAATTCAAGAATTTATAAATAAACAAGATTAACTGGTAAACATTACATGGACTTGATTAAAAAAAAATATTGGGTGATAGACGTAAATCAAAGAAATTAAGATCTGAACCAAATAAGCAACAAACATACTTTCTCCAAGAATACCAAAACCTAGTCAAAGAATAAAAAAAAAAAACACACAAATTTGTCAAACTAATGTGTGCAGATAAATGATGTTAATAAAACAATTTATCATTTTTTAGTTATTCATGATAAAGAAAATGCTGGAAATATAAAATATTGTAAAATAAAATTTCATTATTATAAATAAATTAAGTAATACAGTTTCAGATATTGTAGTAAATAATTCTAAAGCAATTTCTTATTTAATTCGAGTTTTAAACATTTCTATCATTCGTTTTTGGGATTCAGATAATCATGGTCAAGGAATCGTGAATTGGACATTAAATAATTTTAACTCACGAGAAATAAATCTTCTGGATTATAACTTGTGTGATACATATACCAAATAAAGAAAGATCAGAAATGGGTGGTTTTTGAAAAGATTAATTTGACGGAGCTTGTAAATATCCTAATATTGCTTATTGAGATCATAAAAAATTAGAATCTCGAGACGAAGCTAGTAAAATTTTACGAAAAGAAGCTAAAGGAATAATTTTAGATTAAAATACTTCAATTGGTGAAAAAATTACTTTGACAGCAGAGAGCAACAAATATCAGCATTCAGAAGTGCAGTATCCAGTCAACATTTGGTCAGATATGTCAGTTGGGACGACAGTTGGAGATGAGCACAGCAAACCAGCGCACAGCCAGGCATACTGTCTGCGGAACTGGGGGAAAAACAGACACTGAATAAATACTATTCCAAAAGTAGCTTATAGTCTGTTCGTTGTTACTTCCAACTTCTCCAAAGCGCTGCTAAATACCTATTTTCAAGATAATCCGCTGTGCATCATTCCACCACGCGTGAACACGACGGAACCGGAAACGACGCACCGTATTCGTGCGCTGAAAACAGAATCAAGGACCACTTTATAAATAAAAATGAAATGTCTCTCCAGCATAGCATTCATGAAGTCTCATATATGACAGTAAGAAGCGTTCGTATTGCAATCAATGTTAAAAATTTAAAAAAAATATTTTGTGTAATAACTATTTCTTACTAGTCATAACCAAAATATTTTTTTTATTCATACCAACTATTANAAAAAAAATATTTTGTGTAATAACTATTTCTTACTAGTCATAACCAAAATATTTTTTTTATTCATACCAACTATTACATATATATAGTGATGTATTCACAAATTATAGTGGACGTTCCAGTTAACCAAAAAAAGGAGGCATGCTAGTATTAATGGTACTATGAAACGCCTGTAGTATAAGTAATGTTTATGAAACAAGCAAACATGTCACGTATGGGGTTATTTTTGAAAGGTTTGATTTGCAAAGCGTGAAGATACTCTCTGAGAGACTACAGGGAGTTCTGCNACGTATGGGGTTATTTTTGAAAGGTTTGATTTGCAAAGCGTGAAGATACTCTCTGAGAGACTACAGGGAGTTCTGCGGTTTTTTTCAGTGCTGCATGGTGAGTAATGCCCAGGAGACAGAGACACTCCATGCGTATAGTGGCTCCAGCAGTCTGCAGTCTGCAGTGAGGGGAATGTGCTGTGGGAGCAGTCGTACCACGTGGCAGAGTGTGTCACCTAGCTGCGTGAGCTCGTGCTGGTCGTGAACCACATCACTGCAGCGAAGTCGCTGNCCACGTGGCAGAGTGTGTCACCTAGCTGCGTGAGCTCGTGCTGGTCGTGAACCACATCACTGCAGCGAAGTCGCTGCTGCTCTCTAGACGTTGACATTCACACTCGCTCGCCGCACTCAGTGTCTTACCTCGTCCAGTTCAGCTCGCCACGAGGACTGAGGACGAATAGTGAAATACCACGCCTCTCTGGAGAACAGCAAAGATAATTACCACACCTATCTGGGGAGAATCACAATGACTTACGACGTCTATCTGAGAAACAGCACACTGACTTACAAGCCTGTCTGGGGAACAGCAGAGTGACACTGTTAGGACGCATTTATATTTCTACTGTCAGCAGACGAGACTGCTGGTGAGAGTTCATTTACTAACTGATGATGCTAGTATGTCACAGATGAGAATTTCTCTGGCGTCTGGGTTGGAGACTACACACTTCCTGTTGTGACCACCAGTGTCCAGGACAGTAAGTAACAGCAGTAGAAGATGAGAGAAAATGGCAATGGTAAACAATAATTATAGGCAAAAAAAATGGTTGTCGATTATGCGAAGAGAGGGAAGGTTTTGACGCACTAGATACCTCTTGGGTGGGATCAGGCAAGGGCACTGAAAGCCCGTGGCGTTTCGAGGACTCTCCACCTGCGCACTGCATGGGACTGTCCCCGCTCTCATCACTGTTCCTCCAGGCCTCCTTATGACCCAAGTAGAGAGCTAGTGTTTGTCTAGGATTGTGATTTATATGTATATCCCCACTCTAAATATTACTTATTAACTTTACTTTGAAATTAAGATTCATACCCTCCAATGCTATTTACAAGAATAGATAGTAAAATGCTATTGTGTTTGGCCCTAATTCTTCGTAGAAACGCTTATTTTACTGAAAAAGTAATGAATATAAGGACTTAGCCCAATAAAAACAGGCAAAAATTCTGCTTGATATTACTTGACTATATTCTCAATGTTTGGTATGGCATGGGCACACATTTGGGTGAAGAGAAAATAATGAAGTGGATAGGTAAGGCTAGTGAAAGATAGTGTATAAGTAATATCAGGCTTCGTATATCGATATATTTCATTATTTAAGTAATAAAAAAACACTTGTTTATGACAAACATTTAAAAAAAATGTTTTTAAATCCCATCGATTATATTCGTCAGAGAAGATATACTATAGTAGTATTTTCATTCATTGCATAAATGTGTTAGGTATACAAATATGGTTTTAATAAGACACATGTTACATCTTTTTCCTTCTCTTCAAGATTATATAATATGACTTTTTATGTAATTTGTAATGAAAGAAGAAAACAATGTAATACGGAAATAAATATAATAAATATCATAAAGTAAAAATGTATGCAATTAGTCATATATGTATATACGTACATATATAAATGAAGAGGAAATAATTTTAATGTCTGCCCGTGTGGTATTCTATTTCTGCTATCTGAGTAAGTGATATTTTTCGCGAGTAGCGAAGTAGCAGAAAAAGCAGTTGTTCTCGGTGGGACAACACGAACGACAAACAGCAGAATACTAGCATGTCCAAAATAATTTAATACATTTTGAAGGAAAATGGCGATTATGATTACTGACCCTGTTTAGTTCACATGTATAATTAATTCGCGCTACACAGGATAACTTACTTTCTGGGAAAAATGTGACTTTATTATTTTCTTTGCTAAGTGCATATCCCTATGCACTTCTTACAGGATGCCCAAACATCTTCTTGTCGCCAAGCTATGTTTAAATCAAATTAATTTTCGCAATCACCATTCTCAAAACTTTTTGACGTTCGTAATTTTAATTTATTTGTGTACTTATTTTTGTCTTGCTCGTTTTGCTGTTTCTAGTATACATCGATGAGCAAGAGCAGTAATAGCTGCTTTTTACAGTATAATTAGCGACGTACAAAAAAAGTAACACGGACACGAACTAGCATTAAATAGCCTAAATAGTGCTGAACTAGAAAATAGCAAACCGTATGAACATACCTATATTGTCCCCATGACAGCGGATGCGTACCAAGACTTTCATTTCGCTTAATATGTAAATTTTAACTGTCGGTGGTGTGGTTTGAAGAGGGGGGAGGGGCTGAGAAGTGTCCGTGTATAAAAGTGGTTATTAGTATAGAAATGTAATTAAAATATAAGAAACCACACATATTTATACATATATTTACAATTATACATGGAAATCAATAGATAACAAATTAACACCCAGATAACACATGGGGCACTCATCGCTCTCAACTTACAGGAGATAATAATAACAATTAGGATAATAACAAATTGTATGTATTATTTGTTAATTATAAATGTCGGAGACTTGATGGCTTCTTCGTTCTTCAACCAATCGTTTTCTCACGAAATCGAATTGGAATTGGCGGATTGGATCATAAAGGCGGAGAGAGCCCCTCTCCAATTCTACAACGCGCTCTTCAAAATTTGACCTGTCCATTGGGTTTGCTCCGGCGAGATCGCCCTCTGAAGGAATGCTGCTATGACGTCTGTGATACGAGACCTGTGCGGTGCGCGAGGACCTTAAGGGTGGGACGGGATTCAACTACTTTCACCCGAACTGGTTGTCCATTATATATATTTTACAAATATAATTTCCCTATTACAGAAAAACACGTTCATTGCTAATGGCATGACGACGAACTCGTCGGGCACAGCTGACGCCGTTATTTTCACTGCTGGAACTGCTGACGAGTGTTCCGCCACTGAGACTGCTGATTGGCTGTTGGCGTTCCTAAATTGTTTCCTGCTGACCAGTAGAAAAAGAATGTAGCCCGAGTCAAGTCGCAGGCATAGTAGCGGCCTATCTCTTCGAGTTATACAGCAGTCATTTAATGTATAGGATTTTCACGATGATGTGAGCACTTCTGAAAGCTCTGCTTAAGATCTAGTTTAAGTCTCATTTTGTATCTTGTTGCCATATGTAAAATTTGCATTGCCATATGCCTGCTATCATTATTCGAGCGTCAATCAAATGAAAAGGTGAAATAATTAACAAAATAAATGTGTTACTATTATACCAATTCGTACTCTAATGTGACTCAAACAAAAAAAACTACACTAATATGATTTACAATTAATTTTAACTTACACTCGCAACACAACACTAAGACTTGGAGCTATTTTCCTTTGCTCACTATTAACTGAACTGCCAGCCTACGTGCCAGTGTGTAGTGTAGAGTAGATAATACAACATANATTTTCCTTTGCTCACTATTAACTGAACTGCCAGCCTACGTGCCAGTGTGTAGTGTAGAGTAGATAATACAACATAAAGACTTAGAGCTGTATTCCTTTGCTCACTATCAACTCAACTGTCAGCCTGCATGCCAGTGTGTAGTGTAGAGTAGATAATACAACATCAAGACTTGGAGCTGTTTTCCTTTGCTCACTATCAACTCAACTGTCAGCCTGCATGCCAGTGTGTAGTGTAGAGTAGATAATACAACATCAAGACTTGGAGCTGTATTCATTTGCTCACTATCAACTCAACTGTCAGCCTGGTACGGTCACACATCACATCTCATCTATTATGTTGTAGTTCTGATGGAGCTGTTTTCCTTTGCTCACTATCAAATGAACTGCCAGTCTGCGTGCCAGCGTGTTGTGTAGCGTAGATAATATAACATGAAGACTTGAAGCTGTATTCCTTTGCTCACTATCAACTCAACTGTCAGCCTGCATGCCAGTGTGTAGTGTAGAGTAGATAATACAACATCAAGACTTGGAGCTGTTTTCCTTTGCTCACTATCAACTCAACTGTCAGCCTGCATGCCAGTGTGTAGTGTAGAGTAGATAATACAACATCAAGACTTGGAGCTGTTTTCCTTTGCTCACTATCAACTCAGCTGTCAGCCTGGTACGGTCACACATCACATCTCATCTATTATGTTGTACAAGACTTGGAGCTGTTTTCCTTTGCTCACTATCAAATTAACTGCCAGCCTGCGTGCCAGCGTGTTGTGTAGCGTAGATAATATAACATGAAGACTTGGAGCTGTATTCCTTAACTGAACTGTATTTATTAACTGAACTGCCAGCTTGCGTGCCAGTGTGTATTGTAAATTAGATAATACAACATCAAGATTTGAAGGTGATTTATTTTGCTCACTATAAACTGAACTGCCAGCCCGCCTGCCAGTGTCNATAATACAACATCAAGATTTGAAGGTGATTTATTTTGCTCACTATAAACTGAACTGCCAGCCCGCCTGCCAGTGTCTAGTGTAGACTAGATAATGCAACATCAAGACTTAAACCTTTTTTCCTTTGCTCACTATCAACTGAACTGCCAGCCTGCGTGCCAGTGTGTAGTGTAGTGTAGATAATACAACATGAAGACTTGGAGCTGTATTCCTTTGCTTATTATCAACTGAACTGCCAGCTTGTGTGCCAGTGTGTAGTGTAGAGTAGATAATACAACATCAAGACTTGCAGTTGTTTTCCTTTGCTCACTATCAACTGAACTGCCAGGCTGCGTGCCAGTGTGTAGTGTAGAGTAGATAATACAACATGAAGACTTGAAGATGTATTCCTTTGCTCACTATCAACTGAACTGCCAGCTTGTTTGCCAGTGTGTAGTGTAGAGTAGATAATACAACAACAAGATTTGGAGCGGTTTTCCTTTGCTCACTATCAAATGAACTGCCAGCCTGCGTGCAAGTGTGTAGTGTAGAGTAGATAATACAACATGAAGACTTAGAGCTGTATTCCTTTGCTTATTATCAACTGAACTGCCAGCTTGTGTGCCAGTGTGTAGTGTAGAGTAGATAATACAACATCAAGACTTGCAGTTGTATTCCTTTGCTTACTATCAACTGAACTGCCAGCCCGCCTGCCAGTGTGTAGTGTAGAGTAGATAATTCAAAATTTAAAACTTAAAGTTATTTTCCTTTGCTCACTATCTACTGAACTGCCAGCCTGCATGCCTGTGTGTAGTGTAGAGTAGATAATTCAAAATTTAAAACTTAAAGTTATTTTCCTTTGCTCACTATCAACTGAACTGCCAGCCTGCGTGCCAGTGTGTAGTGTAGAGTAAATAATATAACATGAACACTTGGAGCGGTTATCATTTGCTCACTATGAACTGATTTGTCAGTCTGCGTGCCAGTGTGTAGTGTAAAGTAGATAATAGAACATTAAGACTTGGAGCTGTTTTCTTTTGCACACTATCAACTTAACTGCCAGCCTGCGAGCCAGTGTGTAATGTAGAACAGATAATACAATGCGAAGACTTGGAGCTGTTTTCCTTTGCTCACTTTGAACTGAACTGCCAGCCTGTGTGCCAGTTTGCTGAGTAGAGTAGGTAATACAACATGGAGACTTGGAGCTGTTTTCCTTCGTTAAGTATCAACTTAACTGCCAGTTTGCGTGTTAGTGTCTAAAGTAGCGTAGATTTAGTTACTGACATTGAGATTTTTTCTAAGGTTGACGTAAAAGTGCTCATTGTACGGTGAACAGCCTGTACCACTTATGCCCGTGCTTATTTGTGATGACACTTGTAGCCGCATAGGTTCTACAATGTTGAGGTTCAAATCTATTACCAATGAAACTCAATACTTAGGCGGTGACCTGTCGACTAGTCAATCAATTACTCGCCAAACATGGCCAAGGAAAAATAAAACAATAAGGAAATTCGCGAAGGTCGATATCTGGAAGCGGATAAATAAAGCCGTCCTGTTGTCAACCTTCGTACGGGACCACTAAGTGTAATTGCGAAAGGAGTTTGCTTAAGGTTTATTACTGGAGACACAATTTGCCGGAATAAGGTTTGTAAGTTCGGGTCCATTTAACGGAATGCAGACGTAGTGGATTTATAGAATTTAAAATATAAAGTTCAATCTGTAATGCACGTTTGAATTTTGTTAAATTTTCCAATGTTCTCTCCTATTTAACGCAATTAACTTGTGTAAAAGAAGGATGAATTACTGCTTCCATAGTTCGTTATACATTTCTTGCACACCGCATGACAGGATGTCAAATATTCCCTACCGAACCTGTAACATGTGAAAGTGAACATTATTTCACCGTATTGTTTGAAAATATAGAGTTGGACGTGAGTAGAAGGAAAATGATCATTATGTTCAAGTATGGTGACCCTAAAGGGTACATACTTTCAGTGTTGTGTAGCGATCCACAGGAATTATTTCTAACGTCACAGTTTTTGGAGCCATATTATTCGGTTAATTTAAGTTACTTATGCTAGTGATTAGGGGAATGCTGGCAACACAGCAGAATATCGCTGTATTCCTGTGTCCTCATGTGTTATCTCTCAAGATAAACACTCTGGTACAATATTTCAACAAAAAATGCTGGTCCACACATAGCAAGTTTAGCCATAAAATCCCTGAATCACGAATAGGTTCTCTTGTAGCTAGCATGTCCCGCCATTCGGTTCCTGGTAGAATGTGTACCAGTTCAGCTCGGACAAAACTCCGACCTGACGTAAGTCTTCAGCATATAGAGAGCCCACTTACCTCAGAAGAAGATCCAATTACAGCACGACTTCCTTCCGAATAAAATCAGCGAGTTATCCATTCCTGAAAAGCACTACAATACTACTGACTTGAGATCAACAGTATGTGTGTACTGGCAAATTTGTTGTCTGCACGAGAGGATACTGTAATCTTTGCGATACATTCACATCGTTCACATGTTTATTATTTGAACTGTGTGTGCAAGGTGTAAAAAAACTTACTGTTGAACCAGAACATAGTTTGTACACCAAAAAAGTTGTGACAATTATTGCAGTAACAGAGGCTGCACAGCTACCTCAGTCCTTCTTTAATAATTTGAAGAACTATTTTACATGTAGTATTTTACTTTATCGTTCATCAAATGCCACAGTGTGGCCGCCGTACTCATGTTAAACACCCAAGTAATTATTTAATTCGCCTTTATTCAACACATCATGGCATACGAAGGTGCGCACAGAACGGAGTTGACTGGGCACTCCTCAGTGCCATATACAAACGAGTAGTTTATCAGCATACTCTTCGGGAGAAAAACATGAATTATTTGCCAGCTCAGCTCATAATGACTGTCATGTCTACATGTGAGAAACTGCTTTGAAGGGTCAGGATTAAGGTGGGAACTAAAAGCTAGTGGGATGCTGGTCTCTAAGTTTAAATGTATAATTTTCATATCGCTATGGAAACATACGAAAGATGAAAGGCGTTTTGAAGCATGCTCAATATAAGTGATGGCGTACAATACTTATTATCGGCCTCATCACCATGCAGTACGGAATAAAATTAATTTGGTTTGAAAAGTCTTGGTCTCGAAGAACTAGTATGTATATCGCTAATCTTAAGTCTTCAACCGAGCTTCTGAGTTTGTCTGTCGATAGGCAAATTATAGTGGCTATTGATGCATATACCTTATACACATTATATTCACTGTTAATATATCCTTGGGTACAGGTAAAACAGATTGCCATTGGTAAAAGATGATCTAGTTGGATAAATCGCCTGAGACTGAAGATACAGCAGAGTTTCCCGGAGAAATTAAACCAATTGTTTACAAGTTCAAGATAAAGAAACCCCGTGCGATATAAATGTTGATAGAGGATCTCATGTCCTGAGCATACCTCAAAGTTAAAGAAGACAATCTAAGACTGTTTCGGTAGAAATTTTGAAGAGTTCTGATTTTTCAAGGCCTTTGAAATGGGCCTGTTAAAATTCTTTACAAGAGGAATGGAAAACGCTTTTCCTCTTTGAAATGTTATCAACCTCTGGCAATACTTTACACTCCTTGTAACACTCACCTGGTGTCTTGATAAGAATATTTATGCCCTCAGAAATGTAAGATTTGTAGGGTTCGTGGTACTTACCTGTCAGTTATTCTTGTGGCAAGAATTATATAACTGACATCATGTTAGATATGCCAGGAGCATTTGACAAAGCACGGTGGCCATAAATACTGTAGTGGCAGTGAGTAGTGTGATTTCCTAAGAAACCTCTATCGTGTCCTGCTGGTATTATTTAGGGACCAGTTCTGCGCTTATCGAGAATGAAACCTCCCCTGTTGACAGTTACTGTTATTCATATAAATGCAAGAATTGATTTGGCACTCGAAGGCTTACACAGTAGAAACTCAAATGTTGAAACTTTTTCATCGCAAT
>NQII01000775.1:602610-623021 GCA_002778355.1 Clitarchus hookeri
CAGTTCCATAAATATGAAGAATGCTTGTAACAAATTTTTTCGTGCCACATCATTCCAAAATATGGGCCGATTGCAGCTGTTACGTGATTAAGTGTTTCAGTAAACTTGTTTTAATTTTAATTTACCATATATATATATATATTGCATAAAATGCAATTAGACTGTCGTTTTGAAAATAAGGTACTATTTATAAATAAATTGCGTTGCCCTCTGTACACTATTTATATACAATATCTGGTTGGAATCGTTAGAGATTATTAAGATATAATTTAAAATTTAATTCTTTAGATGATGTCTTCAGCATGGGGGACTGAAGAGGTTAATAATAAATGTTTATATTTAACATTTGAACTACCATTATAAGTTGGGTATAATTGATTTAGTTGTTACAGATGTATAAAACGAAACAGATAATATAAAGAGGCTGTAATTAACAAAAGTTCATTATCACTTTAAAATTCCTTAGCTCGCATGGTTTGTAATAGTATAATATGAATCAGAAATGTGTTGGAATTCTTGCTGGTTATTCCTGAAATTTTAAATGCACATTTTATACTCCTGGTTTGCTAGCTTACATAATAGGGATAAGAGAACAACTCACTTAACTACTCCAAACATACCAAGTTTATTTGAAATATATATAATGGTTCGCTAGATAGCACACAAACTAAAATATATCTAACACTTCCATTCTAAATGTAAGCTACGATCTATAAAATGAAATAGAAGTTGTAGCTCTACCACACTACTCGTGCGCGGATATCAGTCGAGAAGTTCCTGTGATGTGCAGTCAAAGCTTCATTTATTCAGATACCATCGACTTCAAAATGGCAGACCTAGAATTTTTTAGTTTTAATAGTGTCTGTGTAAGCTGTTTATGTACAAATGTAGGCCAAAACCATTGAGTGATTTCTGGGGTATAACGTAGTTTCCGAAAGTTTTAATGGCCATCATTTTAAAAATAAATATCTGGCATGGTCAAAAACACCGAAAGTCAGGAGTTACTTTAAGTGTATGGAGTNTGGGGTATAACGTAGTTTCCGAAAGTTTTAATGGCCATCATTTTAAAAATAAATATCTGGCATGGTCAAAAACACCAAAAGTCAGGAGTTACTTTAAGTGTATGGAGTTGGTGAAATCCAGCGCAAGGCTGAAAATGATTATTTTTTCAGGGTTGCAAACGAAGTGTCACACACAGACCCACACGTACACACATACAGGAAGCCTATCTGATATATTTGTATTTCTTTTCTTTCTTTTGGAAAGTAGGTTCAAAAACGACCTCTTACACCCACTCTCAGAGTAAACGTAGCTAGGGAAAATACAGTAATTATAGTTTTATTTTAAAATGCGAAAAAAACCAAGTTTGAAAATATGTAATATAAAAATGGTACCAAGTCAGTCAAGTTAGTGCGTGGCAGATTTTCTAACATATCAGAGGTTATTATATAAGCGACTAGGTTAGAAGGAAAAGTGTTATGGCCGCACTCCGCGAGACAGCTTCATTGTGATGTAGGCGTGATGTGGAAAGTGCGAGAGGAACAGGCCTGACTGGAGTCGGTGGGCGCGGTGGGAAATTCGGCAGTGTGTTCCGCATTCAGCAGATGAAAGTGGGCTATGAACCGGAGGAACGGGTCTGGCAGTCTGTGACTGTGATCGTGACAAGGCCGAGTGCTCAAGGTCGCATTCTCTACGACCTGATCATGGTCACATACACACTCAGAGAACCCTGCCCTCTGGGTCTCTAACCTGTGACTGCAACAAGCAACCCTCGTCATGGCTAAGGTTCACTCTACTCAATGTGGGAGCTAACAGTTAGGCAACTAAACATTTTCGCCAACAACTAGCACTAATGTTGCACGTGCAATATATTATAATTGTTTTGCTTGTAACGAAATTGAATAATTGCAATTTTCATAAAATAAATAAGATTTTTTTAAAAATCGTTTGATTTGAATTGTGTTAGAACTTATGTGAATAATAAACTTTGGTCTTCGTGCTAAAATGGGAAACTTATAAAACATGATTATATCTTATTTAATATTCGGTGGTAAAACTTGATTTAGAAAAATTTTGTATTACAAAATTACATTAATGAAGTAATTTTTGCTGACAGCTATACTTATTTTGCTCTGTAATTCGTAACACTCTTTCACTAAAGTAAGCGTGTTCACAAAAGCCTAGTGTCAATCACAATTATATTTTTACTGTTTACTCTTGTAGTAAATGTAGTATCAAAATAAAGTTAATATTTAATCTTTTTAGCACAAGCAATTATATTACATACAATTTGAGCCGAAAACCTAACTTTTACTCACTAATATATAACATTTCTCCTTTAACCGTCATATTTAAAGTGACCTCTTCAGAACAGCAGAGTACCTTGAGGCGAAAATGTTCGCTATGCAGATTCTTCCATAAGTAATCTCGTTTTGTTGCCATTGTGAGTAAAGTAAACCTTATCCGTGAGCCACAATTCTGGGGCATATTTAGCGCAACGTCGCCTCGACAACGATCTGTAGTGAAGGCACCTGTTGTCCGACTGGCAGTAACGTCAAAGGAATTTACTGTGGCTTGTACTGTAGAACTAACATGGCATTCACCTGCAGTGATTTCAGAACAGCACGGGAAACTGACATCAGAATCTCCGGGATGGGAATCAAAGTCGAATCCTCCGAATGCAAGTCCACTGTGCCACCTCGCTATGTGCGTGCATGAGGTATCACTGTGCAGCTGATACAGAAACAATTGAATCGGTAAGATTAAGAAGGGGAAGATTCCACATTTTGGTCAAAATAAACTGAGATAGCCGTTTACGTCCTGGAGGGTAGACACAGCCAGTGGGCTAACAACGGTAAATATTGCAACATTACTAATGCATTGGCGGGCTCGTGGTCGCAAAGAGTGAGATGAAGAAGGGAAACATTACTGGAATATTTTCCTACTTGGGCTCAGTAGCCACGTAATGACCCGATATCCCGACAGAGCGCTCTGCTGTTCGTTACTGTTTGCACTGCAGTGTTGATGGTGATGGTTATGCATGACTACATTGTCAACAAACCCTCTCCTGAAATCGAAGTAATACATTGTTTTAGTAATGCCTACCCAGAGCAAAGCCAGAACCACACATTAGTGAGATTTTTAGTGTCACTAACTATGACTGGAAGGTTGGGAAGTGTCGACATTTATTTTCCGATTCGGGGTCACAGTTTTCTTCCACGCGACCGTGATTTCGCAGTAAAAAAGAAAGATGTTCGCAAAATTAACCGAATATATTCACCAGATCTATAAAAATAAATGAAACGTAAGGCCAAGACGACACTATCAGCTTTTGAGGTAAAGCCCACACATACACACTCAGTAAGTACTTAACTTCAAGGCGTGGTTGCAAGCATTTAGCAATAAAACTACAAAGATCTGCGAAGCGAACAAAGCTTCCACATTAAAAAATACAAACATTTGACGTTTACTGAAGAACAGAAGGGTTATATAACTTGTCATTACTTTATTGATGGTCTTCTCAGTGATGACTTTAAATAAAGTGTACGAGGGTGGTGAGGTCACGCTTCCGTGCGTACGACGATAATATTCCCATCAAGAAGAAAAAACGCGACGATCTTACAAACATCGCCCATTATGTTCATATGATTGCAAAGACTTCTACAGTCAGATGTTATTGTCGCCTACTTCTCATATGGACGGGGTAAAATGACTAATGTGTCTGAAACTTTTTTGTGAGATGGACTTGCTATTAGAGTATTATGATATTTTTATAAGTAATTTTTACTATGTTTCTTTAACCCGAGAACATGTAGAATAATAGTTATATTCACTATAGGCCTTATGTTAATATATTTGAGCAATCATTACAGCAGATTCTGTAATAGTATTTTCTTTCAGCGTGTTAGTTGAGTTAAAGAAAGGAAAGATCCCGCCATATTTCGCTTACTTTTATATACAGAATACGTAAAATATTTCAATCACACCATGTTAAAATTTTTATTTTGGATCTTTATATCATATTTGTAATTGTAGGTTTTTGCTTTTGACCATTAGTTTAAAATACAGACAGTATTTTTTCGCGTTTCCCAAAAGTTTGTCTAAATAGAATCTTTCCCTTCTTCTTCTAACCGATTCAATCATTCCATCATTAAAATTATACCTTGGTGCGTATGAAGCAAAAAGAAGTTTTAAAATAAGAAGTACAAAAGTAATCCACTTACAGATGGAAACTTTAGAAGTAAAGACTACATGCACTCGCATTATACTTATGGGACAAGGCTAGGAGTTTGTCATTGGATCTTCGCTCATCTGACACGCCCTTCAGAACTCTACACCAATCGTAAACAAGTAACACACTGGTGGCTTAATTAAACTTGGCCAAATCGAATAGGGGGCTGATCTCTGACTGTGACAGCGGCCAATGGGAAAATTAGATCTGCTTGAGTAAGTAAATTACAGTGAAGTATACCTTGGTGTTATTTTAAAACGCGAAATGATAATGTCTTTATTTATAAGATGTTTAAGTTTGGTTTCACCAACACAACCTAAACTTTAAAGGACACTCAAATGCACTGTAAATAATAAACTCTGACTGTTTCACAAACTTTGAGTGACCCTAAAACTGCTATCAGTAACCCTTTATTTAGAGAGCTGATATCGGGAACACAAATAATTAAGTGCCTCTCAAATGAGAAAGCAGTTATTGAGAAAGTAAAATGGATGCTAACGAAGAAACTAACTTATACATTTATTATAAATAACCCCGAAAACGTATCAAACCGTTATTATATTCGTTTTTTTCTAGGCAATGAATGAAAACAAATAATTATTAATATACTACTCACAAAAAGTTAAGCATAGTCACCGTTCACCAACGAATACGTAATATTTATGTTTATAGTGGGAGTGGATCTTACCTACGTACAGTGAATCATGTAAATATTGGCGTCTTACCCTCCAGCGACATGCATATTGCACCGCAGAAGGTCCATTCTCAGGCCTTAAAAACAGTCGCAATTGAGGAATGGGACAATTTGCCTCAGGAAATGCTTAACGATTTTTTTTTTTTGCTATGCTTCGTCGGATACAAGCGTGCATCAGTAATTGTGGAGGTCCTACACAGTATTGAAGTTTGTCACTGCATCTGAGAAGACACTTTTTTGTTGTTATTGAAACTGACGAGATTCCTCTGTTTAAGTTATTTTTCAGTTTATGCCTTTTGTTTGTTAAATACTGGGATGATGTAAACGAGTATTGTGTATTTTTCCACTTTATATGAGTAGTATCATTATCTGCGTTTTGGTGCATCGGGATCTGGGATCGGATCTCGGAGTTATTCATGCTGTCATTCCGGACTCCCGGACGCCATAGTGTCCGCCATGTAGGATTCGGTTACCTTGATCTTTGACCTATACCCCGGAGACCTTCGAACTTGAAATTCCCCCTAAAAATCAGTACAAATTAGACAAATATAATAGATTTCTAAAAAAATTATTAAAAACTATAAAAAATTAATTATTAAAATTAAATTAAATTTATAACAAAGCAATTTATTATTAAACATGAATTATTAAAAATTTTTTTTAAAATTTATAGTTGCAAAATTTATAATTAAAATTTAATTAGTAAAATTTATTTAAAAATTACATTTCTGGAAGTCCCCCAGCACCACGCCCAACAGATAACTGACCCCCACAACCCCCCTTCCTTCCAATATATTTAATTGGCCAATTACCCCTCATCCAACCCTGATTCTCATCGGTTAATTAGTAAGCAGGCCTCCACCAATTACTCAATCACTCCAATGATTATCATTGGCTAATTTCTCGTGTGTTTTCGGAAACGTTCGTTCTACTAATTTAGATGCGTTCGCTCGACCACGTGCAGTATTCACGAGTTTGCAGCCGAGCATAAGTTGTACTTTGCTCTTCCTGCAGCGCAATCAGCGGGTGGTGTGCATGGTTGCCTGGAGCCTTTGTAGGAGGCGAGCAGCTCGCCCTACCACAGTGGCTTACATGTTACGTTGCATTTATTATTCCAACAGAAATCGATTGCATATCCATGTATCTTGTAAACATTAATAAGTTGCAAAAGGAATTCACGAATGCATATTTATTTTATCTTACAAACTTAAATGCGCTAGAAAAAAGAAACACACTTTTGTCTTTGGTCCATCCGAGAATACAGAAGGGCACACTGACAGGAGGGTCCACGTTCGACAGTTGGGAAAATTATACCTGTTACCATACTGATAGATAAAAAAAAACAGTCAGAACATACTGATGGATGAAAAAAGACAGAACATAATGATGGATGAAAAATAAAGCACTCGTCACACACATAATCAACCTTTATTTCTTATAAAATGCAATCTCTTTAAAACTAAATTAAAGCCAGCGCACAGGGAAAATATGTTGTAGAGAAGTCTTTGCACCTTCCATTCATAATCTGCTTCATGCTAACGTACTCCCTATAAAAATATGTGCTTATTCTCTCGCTATAAAAAACCTTACATTGTAAAATTGTAAAAGTATGTTTGCTGAATTGAAAAAATTTAGATTTTCAAAAATTTTTAATTTTCTCCCAAAAAATAAAATTACAATATTATAAAACATGCAAAAGAGGGGGGGTGTGTGTGTAAGATTTCCTAGATAATTTTATTCGGTATTAGTTGTGACGGAAAAGCATATTTGAAACTTACAGCCTGGGATAAGGTATCCTTTCCTAATCATAATTCCAATGCTTGCATGGCTCACTAAAACCTGAAGAAAAAATGAAGACGTTCGTTATTCAATGAAAAAAAAATAACAATTGTTTTTCTCGTCTGTGGCTTTGATAACGAGCGTATTTATCACAATATGTTAACAATGATTTGGAAGCGCTTTCTCGTCATACAACGAAGATGAATTGCAAAAACAAAGGCCTGCCTTTGACTTCAACGATCATGAAGCCGCGACCTACATCATCGCTAACTGGTTGTCGCCAGTGCCGATTCTGCGATGAGTTTTCACCTATGGTAAAATTCTCGTCAGCATGAGAGAACGGCCTGTACGAAGAGTCCTTTTCGCGCGTTGAAGCGTTACGACATTAGTCCCATACAGTTTGTGCCAGGCGATACGTTGAAAGAATATACTGAGATATACAAGGATTCATCTACTAAAAGTCAGCAAGTGTTGCCGGCAATACCTCTTGCTACATCGATGGGTGCCGATTCGACAGGCGAGCATAATGAGACAGTTAATGCTAAAGACGGAATGATTGCAGTAGAGATGGTTTATGTGGAATGTACAGTTGCAAGAAATTCGCATGAAGTCAACGAACATCAAAATAAAAGGTCGTCGGCTCTAAATACTGATGAGTATACAACTCCTGCTAGGAAGAAAAGCATATTTAATGTAGAATATAAAACAGGAGGTGAAGAAGATCATGATGACAGCGTAGATAACATTGATTATAAAGACAGTGGTAATGCTGAATATGATGATTATGGCGGTTTTCTTGATGAGCTCACACACTCCTCCAACACATTTACTGCAATGAGTGACACGAAGAAGGCAGAAGACGCCGAGAATACTGGCTACCTATTTCCCGAAGACCCGAATGAACTTGTTGATAGACTTAGATATTTGATCGACCTTCAAAAACGTGGGTATTACTTAGGCACATTAACGAGATACCTTCAATCCGTAGTAAACTGAAGGACCGGTAATATATACCATGGTGTGATGAACTGCTTCCTTCTGAAATTGCAGTTACAAAATAGTAATAAATAATTGTTATAAAATAATTGTTTTTCCTTTGTTTTTGTGTGTGGTACACTTTTTTCCTTAGCAGGTTTAAAGTGATTCTACGAGAATTCGACTATTAACAGAAATATCTGCACATAGAATGATAATCAAGACTTTAGTATAAAATGCATGGACAGTTGACTGCATGTAAAACATTAACTCTGTCGACATGTACAAATTTGGAGACAGTTGGAGAACGAATGTAATTTCTATACATAAGGGTGGGGGACAAACAGAAGGATTGATCGAAGGATTGGGATTGATCGAATATTGGGATTAATCGAAGGATTGCGATTTATCGAAGGATTGGCATGGGTTGCTGATTGCGGTGCTGATAGTGGTGCTGATAACAGTGCATGTGGTGCTGATTATGGTGCGTGTCTTACTGATTGTAGTGTGTGCGGTGTTGATTGCAATGCATGTGAGGCTGATTCTGGTGCGTGCATGTGATACTGATTGTGTTGTGTGCGGTGCTGATTGCAGTGCATGTGAGGTTGATTCTGGTACGTGCATGTGATACTGATTGTGTTGTGTGCGGTGCTGATTGCAGTGTATGTGAGGTTGATTCTGGTACGTGCATGTGATACTGATTGTGTTGTGTGCGGTGCTGATTGCAGTGCATGTGATACTGTTTGTGTTGTGTGCGGTGTTGATTTCAATGCATGTGAGGCTGATTCTGGTGCGTGCATGTGATACTGATTGTGTTGTGTGCGGTGCTGATTGCAGTGCATGTGAGGTTGATTCTGGTACGTGCATGTGATACTGATTGTGCTGTGTGCGGTGCTGATTGCAGTGTATGTGAGGTTGATTCTGGTACGTGCATGTGATACTGATTGTGTTGTGTGCGGTGCTGATTGCAGTGCATGTGATACTGTTTGTGTTGTGTGCGGTGTTGATTGCAGTGCATGTGAGGTTGATTCTGGTGCGTGCATGTGATACTGATTGTGTTGTGTGCGGTGCTGATTGCAGTGCATGTGAGGTTGATTCTGGTGCGTGCATGTGATACTGATTGTGTTGTGTGCGGTGCTGATTGCAGTGCATGTGAGGTTGATTCTGGTGCGTGCATGTGATACTGATTGTGTTGTGTGCGGTGCTGATTGCAGTGCATGTGAGGTTGATTCTGGTGCGTGCATGTGATACTGATTGTGTTGTGTGCGGTGCTGATTGCAGTGCATGTGAGGTTGATTCTGGTGCGTGCATGTGATACTGATTGTGTTGTGTGCGGTGCTGATTGCAGTGCATGTGAGGTTGATTCTGGTGCGTGCATGTGATACTGATTGTGTTGTGTGCGGTGCTGATTGCAGTGCATGTGAGGTTGATTCTGGTGCGTGCATGTGATACTGATTGTGTTGTGTGCGGTGCTGATTGCAGTGCATGTGAGGTTGATTCTGGTGCGTGCATGTGATACTGATTGTGTTGTGTGCGGTGCTGATTGCAGTGCATGTGAGGTTGATTCTGGTGCGTGCATGTGATACTGATTGTGTTGTGTGCGGTGCTGATTGCAGTGCATGTGAGGTTGATTCTGGTGCGTGCATGTGATACTGTTTGTGTTGTGTGCGGTGCTGATTGCAGTGCATGTGAGGTTGATTCTGGTGCGTGCATGTGATACTGATTGTGTTGTGTGCGGTGCTGATTGCAGTGCATGTGAGGTTGATTCTGGTGCGTGCATGTGATACTGATTGTGGTGCATGTGGTGATGTTTGTGGTGCATATGGTGCTGATTGTGGCACGTGTGGTACTGATTGTGGTGGGTGTAGTATTGATTGATGGAAATATTGCGAGATTGGTCGAAAGTTATTGATGAAAAAAGAAGTCATGAATTCATTATATAATTTTTTATTATTTTTTTGGAATTTTTTTAATCTAAGGAAGTTGATAAAATCTATTTTTGGGTGCAAGGTTATCATAGGTCATGGTTATGGGGTCAAAATCACAGATGTGAGGTTAGATTGAAGGTCATCCAGATCGAACATGTTATTCAGAGTCATCAGTGATACATATGTGTCGAAAATGTAAACAAATTTACAAACGAAAAAAAAAAACAACAGTATGGCCGGTGGAGTGCATTCGACAGAATGAGCAAAGGTGAGGGGTAGGGGAGGGGAATGTTAATACAATGTGATTGGTTGGAGGGGGTCAGTCATCTGTGGATGTTAGTTAGTTAGTTAGTTAGTCTTCTGTGGATGTATATTTATGCCTATAAAGACAATATGTCCGCCACTGCTCTGTCCTCGAAAACTCTCCCCCCAAAATCCTTCCAATGTATCCAAAATAGCCTTTCGAAGGATCGTTTTTGCAGCTGGAGGGATATGTGCTTTTTTGAGTGAAAACGGGAGATCTTAAGGGAAAAAGGGCAAATTTTAATGGAAAAAAGGACATTTTGAGAGATAATTGTCTATTTTTAGGGGAAAAAGGGAAATGTTAAGGGGAAAAAGGGAAATTTTAAGGGGAAAAAGGGATTGGAATGACATAGCATGAACATCTCCAAGCTACGATCCCAGATCCCGATGGCGCCCCCAGATCCCGATGGAGCTAACTTCCCTAAATCATTCTGCGTATGTGATATCAGGAGTACAGCATGAAATGTAAACTACTTTTATTCAATATAACATCCTGGATTCCAATATATGCTACCCTTTCTGCGAGCAGTAAAGTTGTTCCTTAGTTATTAAATTTTGACGCAAGGTTGAAATATGGAATAAATTGCTAGCAAAAGCACAATATATGTATAATAATTGGGGGAAAAAAATTTACCTGAAAACTCCAGAAAAGTGCACGGTTTGTAAATATGAATGTTTTAAAAGTTTATTGACATGATGCACAAACTATATATTTTGATAACAAATCGAGAATTATTAATAAGCTGACTGGTAAAGTGTGCGTTGATTGAGCGACTGAACACGAGCTATGGAAAGAAAGCCTTCACCAATCTACACAAGACGGTCGTCTTCTATGTGACTCCATCAACCTCGTGAAAAGCGGTAATGTCCCCCACGAGGTGACATTGCCCGTTGGCGCTTAGATCTACAAGAAATTGCTAGGAACATCGGAGGTTTCCTGTCTCCCGACACAGTTACGTTCATTTACGTGAGGCGTGTTGCTTTTGTTGTTAAAAATGAGTTCAAATATTAGGCCTACGTGTGGCATATAGAGGGAAATCGGGTTACATTTTAGCAAACTGAGGTTAAATGTAATGTATAGAGTACTCGCATACTGTATTTGCACATATAACAATTGCAATTCATTGTAAATTAAATAAAGTGTTGCGGTACACAAGTGAGACGTTAATCACTTATAGAACACGAATTCATTCAAAGGTTAGCACTAAACTACCTAAGTTGTAATTCGCCTGTTCTGGCTGAAACTGATGTGAGTTATGGCAGTTTGCTCATAATAATGTAAAATGCAAATAAAGAGCATGACATTATGTATAAGTTTACTCACTGATACCATACAAAGTGTATTTGGTTTTTATAATTTCTGTAGGTAAAATAATTTTTAACATATTATAGTACACATGGCATTTGTTTACTGTAGTTATTCTCAGTATCGTGGAAATTAAGTACCTTAAAATATTTCATTACTTATAAGGAATTATAATTTTCTTAATAGATGAGTCTGGTTTAACTCTGAGAGCAGCTTATATACGTCCTAATTATTTAAAAATGTTTAATATAATTACCCACAATTTTAATTTAAAAATGTTTATAATTATTAACAAATACAAAAATAAAGTAAACTAATAAAAAAATCCAAAACATACTTTTATATTAGTTTATTAAATAGGTCTGTTTCGAGCTAAAATTTTATCAATAAAGAAAGTAAAAATGTATATTTATAACATGAATGCAATTAAATAACTACGTTATAATGATAACAATACTGTATAAATATTTAATAATTTATCTATTAAATCTACAGTAAGTAACAACAATGATGAATACACAAAATTAAAGTTATGTTAAATGATCTAACTATATTATCCAGCTATATTAAATATAATGACATGTAAATATACATCAATACAATTTATTAGTTTTAAACCTAAAATAATGATGTACAGTTAATTAATGTAATAATACTAAAGACTGAAGTTTTTCACTTACCACAATATATGAGAGATAAAAAATATTATATGTTTAAAGACTGCTACCACATACAAACTAATTTGCATGTTAAATATTATACACGTGAATTTAACTAAACAAGTAAATGATTTATTGGAAATGAATATTTTATTTGTTTCACATAAATATACACCATATTAGTATAAAAATGGTTAAAAATATTTTAAATAAATAACATGACTTTATAAGTTTAGAAAGAAAGTTAGGTAGAACTGAATATTATAAACAAATGAGACAATATAATGTATAAAGTAAGAGACGAATTTAATAATAAAATACTCGTATTAAAACATTTTGAAAATTACGTAAATTAATTTTTTACCATATGTTTAACCAGAAATGCTGGCGGATAGTATGAATGATAATAAAGAACGGCATGGTAGAGTGTTCGATAAATAGACTATAAGAAAAAAGTAAGAAAATTGAAGTAACTATTTTTATAGAATTAAAAAGTCAAATATAAGATGATTATAAAAATTAGTACAATTTTTACGATTCAGATGTTTGTGAGTGATAAATATGTTGATAACTCTGTTCACACCATCATACCACTGACCGTATGAAATTTGCAATTACTTCGAAAATAGCAACCATTACAACTTAGCACAAGACACAGTTTCTGTTCACTTATCCTATCTTTCATATGCTGGCATGGAATACATACCATACCTTGTATGACGCATAATATTTACAATAAAATAAAAGGGGTACCTAATTGCACTTATTACACGATGAGAGAAGGTAACACATACAAGTACCTTCAATTCATCGACGATCTTGGTTTAAGTTACCTGTTTACCCAATTTCATTGTCATAACTCATGTTCATGATATACCACATATAATTCTATCACGCTAGTCCTTGAAGTGGTTCTATAGCTGTTTATATTTGATATCGATTACAGGACTCGATCGAGTACAGGACTCTTACAGCAGAATTCTCTTTTTTCAGTAAGAAATAATTTTTCTGAGTTAACAGGACTTTTTCTGAATCATGTTTTACATGTATGGTTTTTTTTTTAATTTTAAACAAAATTTAAAATAAATGAGCGTTAAGAATATTATGTATGTGAACACGAAAAACTGATAAAAGTATCTTCTTAAATTAATATAGCACACATTTATAACGATGACGTAGTGTTCATTCTAATTAATAAAATAATTTATCCTACAAAATACATACATATATTTTTTTACTCATTTTGATTAGTTCTTTCAATAACATGACTTTAACTTGTTACTACCAAGCTAAGAATGTTTATTAATTGTTCCTTCAAGCAACTGCTAGTCAAATGGCTCGTTAGACAAATTACTTACTGACTGTAATGGTGAATTACTTGATGTTTAAGTGTCTAGAGACCACTTAAACATTAAATGGATGCCCTGTGCAATGGCTAGATTATTCTGTGTTAGTTTAACCGGTGATAAGTCATGTACTGTACGTAATTACTATCCCTGGCCTGGAGTAGCTACCGGCACGGCTGAGGTCGCTAATTGCCGTGTTATACGGTACCATACTCCTTCAAACTCGAGCAAGGTCTGCAATTACAGCCATAATGGCGTCTTCCACCTTGTATGGCAGGGTATAACATCAGGTCTGATACGACGGCGGCATTTTCAAAGTCAGCTTAAGTAGTAGGCCACTCGCATTACACTATAGCTCAGAGCATAGGGTGCCTCACGCGGATATTATTTGAAACGAACTGACGATGGAGGCTACAATGATGCCGCCATATTTATTGTACATCTACACGGTAGGAAATCATTAAAATATCATTGAAACAGTACACAATTTAACAATATTGACAACTTCAAATACAGCACAATGGGGTATTCAAGACTTAGAACAACTATTCATACAACAAAAAATTTAAGAGAATCGATTATTAAAATGTTTTCTGATTGAACTCATTTAAGGTTTCAATCCTCAACTTGTTCTATGTTTTAGCGCTATGGAAAAACACTTGTTTTCCGTACTGCCTTGTAGTTTATGAACCTGAGCACAAAACTCAACGCGGTTCCTAACGTTAAGAGATCGTGAAACAATAATTATAGCTCTGTAAGTTTATGTAAGCCAGAAAAAAAACGGAACAAGTCAATCCTAAAAAACTGATCTTACTAACTTTATGAGGAAATATACAACAGAGATGCATTTCTGCCAAGATATTTCTTACGTCTTAAATTTAGAAATGACATTGCGGTGCGAGAAATTATGCAATATACGGTAAGTCCATTATTATTTGCTCGCAGATTTGACAAAAGCAATCGAACTCGTGCGAACGAGCATAAGCGAACCGAACATTCTCAGGGGTGTAAACGTTACACGAGTTTGTAAAAGTACCCTTCGTCCGTGACCCTTCACGTTTCGTTCGTTGTAGGTCTTTCAACCAATCATCTAAGGATATTATATGTTCGCTCATGTTCAATGTTCGCCGCTCCCTGGTTAGTTTTTTGATGCGCGTTCGCCCGTTTCCACTTCCGTTCGCTCTCGGTGTAAACGAGGAATGAAAAGCTGATACTCAAACAGGAGCGAATGGCTAAAAATTTGCGCGAATGGTTCGCTGATGCTTGTTGGCACGGGTTCGCTTGGTGTAAGCGGGATTTCACGGTCTGATCGTGCGGCATGAGTGCAGACGATTTACCAAGACGAACGAGCAGGTCGAGTAGATTGACGTGTCGTCCCAACACATGCAAACACACTATTGAAGTGACGTCATTGCCTCACCAGGGGCTTGCCATCACATCCACACACGTCATTGATGAAGAGCATGCTAGCTCGAGCACGCGTGTGTGGACATTGCTCGCATAGCGACCGGCATACCAGCTTGTGCACCACGCCTTATACAATCTTATACACGACAAAGGCGATTATTTTAACTTTTACGTTATGGTTTAATCTGTAGTCATTTTTCGATCCACGGTCTGAAAATTCCCGCACTATACTTTTTTCTCTGACTCCATGTTCACTGCCAATAACCATTAGAGCCATAGTTTCGTAATAACAGAGCTTAGAGCTGTCCGAACATACAAAATCAGTCGAAACTACATAACATTGTACGACGCGAGAACGCAATGCTTAGTACACGTCGGTGTTGGCTTGTAATTAAAAGTATAACGTACAAATAATCATCATCCCCATGTATATAAACCACTGAAAGAAAATTGTACGATTTCAGAACTAAATCTCTGCCGACACGTTAATAGGCGTGCAGAGTAGATATACAATGCCGATCCGAGCCCAAGGGCGGGTGGCTGAGGATCCAATGACCTGTTCACCATCTTAGAATACATTATAGCTGTCATCTTGTGTGTATTTCACCTTGACCTTTCGGTGACGTCATTGCTGCCATATTGTTTTCGTCAACCGCCTTGTTTGTCTGCCAACTTGTTTTCCATTGTCCGCCATCTTGTGTGTTTCAATGACATAGTTTTTTTTCGCCCACCATCTTTGTTTATGATCACTATGGTTATTCCACTTGGTCCGTCCGTTATATTTGTTTATCACTTCTATTGGCCCTGCACATGATCTTGCTGAACCATCTTTGTTTCTCTCATCTGCCAAAGTGCGCTGGTATCTGCCATGTTTGTTTGTGACCATTATGGACGTTCCACTCTTCTCATTCACCACATTTGTTTATCTTCTCGTCTGCTAGACTATACCACTGGTGTCAGTCATGTTGTATGTCCACTAGGGAGCATTGCTTCCTCACTCGTAAGGTCATTTCGTAACATATATAGTAGTAAGGACTCTCGTTTTAATTAAAAGACGGCTCAAAAACCCTCGGAGGCATGGAGTGGTGAACCACCAACCTTTCGGTCGCCAAGCTGACATATAACCATTTGAGCTGTCTCAAAATAGAACAAAGTAGTACGTTTATGATGTAGTATCTGAATTAGCGTGTCTATGGGAATAAAGTTATACATAAGTTGTTTTAGCTATTCAAAAATAATTAATAATAATGTTAAAATCANAAGCTGACATATAACCATTTGAGCTGTCTCAAAATAGAACAAAGTAGTACGTTTATGATGTAGTATCTGAATTAGCATGTCTATGGGAATAAAGTTATACATAAGTTGTTTTAGCTATTCAAAAATAATTAATAATAATGTTAAAATCATATATATATATATAAATAAGTCCATGTAGCCATATATCACTCATGATAATTCAAGAAGAATTTTTTATATATAAAATTTAAACTGCATCCTTGCATCAAGAATATGATAGGATATAACATATATAATAATTAGTTAGCATTAACAATTTATTAAAATAAAATAATGGTATTGACTTATTATCAGACTCCGATGTTTTCGAATATAGAGTGATGTGGTACATGCAATCCTAATTGAGCTTGTTTTCAATAATACTGCCAGCCATTAAAATTGCAGCATCAAGAAGGGCATGAGCCACCACTACCAAATTTATTGGACAAAATAGCCACCATAGACTGGTGACGTGATTACTCTTACAGCTCGTTATGACGCTCAGAACATGGAGGAATCAGTATTGTGGCATCACCATGGGCGGCAATAACTGCTCATACACGATGTGGCATTGATATGATAAGACTCGGGATATACATCTAGGGTATCTCCGTCCATGGTGCCTCGATGTGTGTCCAAAGTTCATGTGTTGTGGCCGCAAATGTCTGTGGCAGATCAGTTGTCGTCCGACCATGAACCACACGTTTTCGATAGATAAGATATTCGGTGAACGCGCAGACCAAGGAAAAAGTGTGACATTTTGGTCATCCAAGAACAATCGGACGAAAAGTGCGCACATGCGGCCGCGCCTTGTCCTGTTGGCACAGGGCCCCAGGCTGAGCATGAAGATATGGGACAAAAAAAGGCTCTAACACATTCGTGATGTAACAGTTGCTCGTCATTGTAACAGCTATGCGGACTGGACGCGAGCGGGACTGGAATGCGATGGCACTCCAACTGTAACTCCTGGGTCGGTATTATGGTGCACAACGCAGTGCTCGACCAGGCGTGCGCCGCGGTGGCGCCAGACATGGATACGTCCATCGTGGTTCTGCAAGCAGAAGTGGGATCCGGCGGAGATGATGATGACACTCTATTCGTCTGTCCAGACCCGATGCTCCATGCACCATAACAACCGCAGGATCCTGTAGTGAGCATTCAGTGGCACCTACAGTAATCAGTGGCTGGATATGATGACCTGAGTCTGAAATCGGTGATGTAGTATGTGTGAGGACACAGCTCGATGTGCCACATTACTGACCTCTTGATGATAATCGCTAGAACACCAGATTACTTACATCGCACTCGTTGGTGCAATGGGGCCATAGGATCCCTGAACAACGTTCAGCCCATCATCCTTCTTCGAGTCACTGATGTTATATCTGCTTCACTGTGGTTGCATTTCTTACAACACGAAAACCAATTTCGTTGTAGAATTGTCCACAATCCCGATAGGCCATGGTTCTCCCGTGGTCAAAGGCGGAAACTGTTCGTATGGTGGCTGTGTTATTCCACGCGGCATGCTCACTCCGTATGTGCACACGAAGAACGGAGAAACACAATGTCACTACCTCTCAGTGACATCCCGACCTCTACTTATACACTGCTTTTCAAAGTCATCATTGGCGCATGTGCTGCGCCACTCAGCTGAACGACTTATAACGTTATTGTCCTACCCTGCCTAATGATTAAAAATTTTGTTGTGGTTTTTTATTCGGACGCACAATTTAAAATTGAACTTGGTTGGTTTAGCCTTAATTTGAGGTAATTCTTTTGTCAGTATCTGTTGACACGTAAAGAGAATACATTATTTATTTCATTAGTTGGCCACGATCTTTAGAAACGATCTTCTTTTCTTCTTGTGATTGCCAACAGCACAGCTCTTCACGCTTATTACTCTTCGCCGCGGGTGGGACGTGTCACAGATGATCTGTGATGTTGGCTGAGTGATGCATTTGAACACGTGCGCTGCGCACATTCGTTTGAAGTGGGATGGTGAGCGAGTTTTCTTTCTCACCATTGGCTCTAGTATTTGTGTTTAAACCTTTTTTAGGTACTACGAGGCAGCTTGTCGATAAATTCTATTTTACAGTTTATTTTTCTTGAATCTTCGGTAGTGACTATCTTCCCTCTTTTGATAATTCTGTTGCTTGTATGTCAATAACAATGTTTTACAGATACGTTTTCTGAATTGTAAACAAACTGGACCGTTCATATTACTATTTTTGATGTGTGTTAAATTTAGCCGTTAACAAAACCTTTAATCTTTTCTTTCTACTGGTAGTCAGCTTCTGCCCTCTCCTTTGTGCATTTATTAATATTTTCATTATTTCGAAACTGAAACCATAGCTGTGGCAATAAATATTGACCTCAACAACCATTCTGTCCCATTCGGCCGCTCCCCCTTCGTGTATCAATATATTGAGTGCCTTTATGTGAAAAGAAGCAATTATTGTATTAGCACTTAGTATTTACATATGCAAAATTTTGAAACTTCTAATACTCTTTTCCCAGCAACTCGTCACGAAGACATATAATTAGTTTTTCTATGAATAGATAAGCAATAAGTAAAAAGTAAAAACATAATATTTCTTTATTACTTCAACACTATCACATTTATAAAAAGTATAACTAAAAAAATTTTATATATGAAGGAGTCGCGCCAAGTCTACGAGACGGCCGTCTCACGAGGTCTCTCTGCCAAAGATAACAGCTCGCCTCACTAACATGCATAACAGAAGAACAGCTCGCCACAATCAACAAGCATGGCAGTGGAACAGCTTGTCTCACCAACAGACATGGTAGTGGAATAGCTCACCTCACTTACAAGCATGGGAGTAACTACATTTCGTCAGTGCTGTTGTGATGAGTTACCCAGAAACCAACATCTTAATGCAATGTGAACAAGGCTAGCAGTGATAGAGCTGCGATGTTCCTTTCAATGGTATTGGAACCCACTTTTATCTATTACATTGAAACCAATAAATATAAAAAAATATAATATACTTCGTTAGCCTGTCTCCATCTTTCGCTTGTTTAATGTTTGTTAAAAAGCAGAATTTGTGTGTTTACACCCTTTCCTAATGGGTGGTAGTTTGCAAATCCAAACACTATATGGTGGCACCCATGCCAGTCAACACGACCGGTATCCACACAAGCTGCTCGTAGCACCTACCTCCGTTACAGACAGACAGTATTCCCATGTCCTTATCTGCTCCTGGTTGCAGAACTCCACTGCCGAGGAAGTGATTTCCTACAGACTGGTTCCACAATTTTGCGATATGGGGGAGTGAAGTGTAGAGGTTTGAGCGGCTCTTTACATCTGCGTCTTGAGAGAGCTGATGAGGGTGAAGCGAAGTAAGTATGGAGCAGTGCCGGAATGCGAGGACGGAGAAAACGGGAGATCCCGAGAAAACCCGCTGACTATTGGCATCGTCTGACACGATTCCCACACGCGAAAGTTTGGGAGTGGCCCCGCGGGGGATGGAACCAGGTTCACTTTGGCGGGAGGCGAACTCTCTAGATGCTGCGCCACCACAGCACCTTTGCGGTATTAGTATAGCCAGAACAGCCATCGCTGCATTTCAAGGTCCCTGAAAGAAAAATAATTCATTACTTTACTTCTGTACTTCTGGGCAAAACACTGATCAAATCGTACACATTGCTAGTTACATCATTTGACCCTATTGAGAAATAGGCTCAATATTATTTGCATATTCATAAAACATCAATGTTACAGGTTTTAAAACACTGAATTAAAATTAATAAATTGAACATAAATGTAATTGCATTAATTAAAATGTTATGCTTAGTAAAAGTCACTTAAAACTTTGAGCTCTAGCCACTATCTGTCAGCACAAATTACTTGCACTCAACCATTAAAAAGCAAACAATTTTACATTATGGTTACATAGTACTTATGAATTGGATCAACTATGTGCGTGTTTTATTATCTGTGGGTGAAAAAGATGAAAATTGTTATTTCGACTTTCGGAATTTGCAAACCAGTAATGAGTCCCTTTTCCAATGTGACGTGACACGCCCGGGCCTGTGGTAGCAAGGCGACACGCTCTCTGTGCTCGCGAGCCTATTCTAAGTTTTCTTTCCGACGAAAGAAAGTTGTTAACGAAACAATTCCTCGTTCCAGCCTACTATTTGGTATTCTTAGTTTTTAAACGACGGTAGTTTGACGTCACGAGTCGGCGGTGACGAAACAACTGCTCTCGAGCAGTCGGCAGGCTAGAATTTCGTAGTTAACCAATATGGCGGGCGTCGGTATTAAATGTGGCCGTGTATTTCAATGACACGGAAATAAATATTGTGTGGCATAAAGTCAGTGCAGCACGTGTTTGTGTTGCATGGAGTTATAATTTTCCTACGCACACATTTACGATACGAATAAGCATGAAAAGATTGGGTATAACTATTACAAACTTGCATCACACACGTCCGTCCTTCTTAAACATTGTGCACAACATGATACAGACTATTTTAGGCGTGGGATG
>NQII01000775.1:623292-652364 GCA_002778355.1 Clitarchus hookeri
GTCTCATAAAGAAGTTGGTACGTGCTAAGGCGCTTTCACGGTCTACGTTCGGCGCGTCGAGGAATTACAATTATGCATAGATAAAGGCGATATGTTAAAGGCCACGCATGATGTTGATCTTCATTTTAAGATTGGCAGATTCTCCTGGGCATTCCCCTTTTTGGCATTGCCCGTGTTAAATTATGATATTATTTTGTGCCTCGAGTTTCTTGGTCGGGCTTATGCTATGCTTAATCTGGAGGATTTCGCTTTATCGTTTTGGTTTGCACCAAATATAAAAGTTAGTCTCGGGCGAGGGGTAGATGTGAAGTTTCAGCGGCATTATCCCTGAGTAGAATCCAATTCTCTTGAAGATTATGCGAGCATTTATCTAAATTGAGTGACAAGTTCAGTGATGTCATTTCTACTAGGACAGGGAAATGCTATGTCGTGCCTTATAAGTTTGCCCTCGTGAATGACGTACCTGTTCGTGACCGTAATTTGCGCTGTCCTCCTTAGCTAACGGCTTTTAGCGCAATAATACAACAATTGTGGCAAGCCGGGGTAATTGTTCCATCCACATCGGTGTATTGTTCGCCGGGAATTTTAGTGAAGAACCGACTACTCACATGAACTGCAACGGAAATATGGGAGTTTATTTATACAATTATAAATACCCCAGCTTGAAAACATCAATAAACCAAGGCCGGAAAGCACTTGAAATATTTAATTGCATTTGGAGGGTTTTAAATGTTAGTATCAAACAAATAATGAATTCTCAGGAAAAGGTACATTTCGTTCGTCAAGTTTCTCAATTTTTCTCGTCTCCACATAAAGCGTGGTGGTATTTTACGACTCGGCTGGACGTGTATATATACATAATCATGCTGTAATTTCGTGTGCACTTGTGTGAAGATGGATTAGCATGTATTCCGGTAAGAGAACCTACAGAACTTTGGTTGTCACATCTACTCAAATATTCCTGCATTACCATTTTGCAATTTGGTTACAGGCTTTTTACAGCACCCTGTTACATTCGTTATTTTTAATATCAACATTACAAAATAAGCGATGGACAGCAAACTAGACACTGTTGTGTTTCTAAGNTTACATTCGTTATTTTTAATATCAACATTACAAAATAAGCGATGGACAGCAAACTAGACACTGTTGTGTTTCTAAACATTATTAATTCCAGTTGCAGTGTGGTATGAGTTTTCACTGAATTATTTTTAAGAGGCAGGAATTTTGTTACATACTCGCAACAGTTGTTTTAATTTAAGCGTGAATAACTGATTTATTTTCAAACTTCATTGTTTGAAAGAATTATTGAATAAAATCAGGAATTAAGATCTTGCATTTCANATAACTGATTTATTTTCAAACTTCATTGTTTGAAAGAATTATTGAATAAAATCAGGAATTAAGATCTTGCATTTCATTATAAGCAAATGTAATAAAATAATAAAATACCCTCATAATTGCCAGCCTACACTGCTGCTTTTAGAGTTCACAATTTAAAACATTAATATTTATAAGTGCCATTAAACTAGTATTTTTAAAATTAACTTTTATGTTTTTGCATGAAGGCGCATTACTTCACGATTCTATCTTCCGCAGTTACACATAACCGACAACCTGTACTATGTACCCAACAATTTTCTATAATAGAACTCAGTAACGAAAGTCCGAAGGGGCTTCGTTTTCATTTCGAATGGGATACCGCACATAGTAACTTCAAAAGAACCCATGAAAAGGCTTAGAATACCGCCCTTTGTTAGGAAACGAAAATTCGAGATATAACTTATATTTTTGTAAAAGCAAACGAAACGAATAACTTAGAATAAACCCCCAGGTGTGTTTTATAAGAAGACTGACCTTGCAGGCTTTGCGAAATGCGTGCTGCTATGAAGGTCTGCAGACAACGTCGTGGCAACGTGTTTCCAAGCCGCTAGCCAACCGCAGCAGTTAGCCTTCCCAATAAACACGCTGAGTAGTGCACATGAGCGACATGTGGCGTTAGAATGACGTTCGATGTTCACCGGCTACCACCATAGATATGTTGTTACCTTCCACGTGGATTGTCCTGTTGTTACTGAAGTAGCGTGGACTTGATAATGAACTCATCCGTGCCGTCATTTTGTACCTGGGTGAGCATAAGTCTTCAAAACGTCGTAAATGTTTACCTTTATCACTCTCCGGGAAAACACATTCAAATATTTGTTAATTTCATAGAAAAAGCCACTGTAACACAAATATTTCGGCCAAATACTTCAATTAGCGCACAAATCGTAGAGATAAAGTAGCAATCTGTAACTTTACTTCGACCAGTGGAAATCACTATTACTTCATGACAGGTTGCAAATGAATGAAAACTCGTCTGACTCCATTAATTATTTATTACTGGCTTTACTTGTTTTCAATTATACACAAAAAGGGCGTTGTTAATTTATATTTATTGCCATTTAATTCATTCTAAACCATATACACTGCAACAATTATTTGCAGCAAATGTACACTGAAGAGCCAAAAAAACTNCCATTTAATTCATTCTAAACCATATACACTGCAAAAATTATTTGCAGCAAATGTACACTGAAGAGCCAAAAAAACTGGCACACCTGCCTAATATCGTGTAGGGCCACCACGAGCACGCAGAAGTGCTGCAAGACGACGTAGCATGGACTCGACTAATGTCTGAAGGTATACAGGAGGCATTGAAATCTGCGCCAATTTGAGAAAGGGTTGCACGTCTGTCACGTGTAATGATTCCCGTCAGTCGTCGTTTGTCCCGTTCGTTCACGATCATTTTCCAGTCGCAGCGATCTCAAAGATTTTATGTTTTACCAGATTCCCGATATTCACGGTACACACTGTGAAATGGTTGTACGGGAAAATCCAAATTTTATCGCTAACCTCGGAGATGCCATGTCCCATCTGTCGTGCGTCGACTATAACACCACGTTAAAACTCACTTAAATCTTGATAACCTGCCATTGTAGCAGCAGTAACCGATCCAGCAACTTTGACAGACGCTTGTTGTCTTATATAGGCGCTGCCGACTGCATCGCGTTACTCTGGTTGGTTCCATACCTCTGTTATTTGCATATGCACACCTATACCAGTTTTTTTTGGCTCTTCAGTGTAAATTGTTCCTGTTACATTATCTTTTGTATCACTATACGGTTGGCCTCACAACTTGATTTTCTTCAACAATATAACTGAATAACAGTGCTGTGGTCTGCCTCACAAATACAAATAATCCGTAAGTAGAAAACACTTCCTTTTATTTACATTTGAAATATTATCTGATCGTTGTCGCGTTCGTGGTAAGATGGATAACTTATATTATTTAAATGAAAAGCTAAATGAAACATGATTTAGGCTTTAATACTAGGTACAAAAACCTAATTCAGTGTTTATAGTCAAGGTGTAACTATTTCCTTTTATATTACACGAAAGAACGTAACAGCAAAAACATTGCTACAGTAAATTAATTGATATCACTATCTGTAAAGAATTAATAGNTTACACGAAAGAACGTAACAGCAAAAACATTGCTACAGTAAATTAATTGATATCACTATCTGTAAAGAATTAATAAGAAATGGCAATTATAAACTAAATGACTAAAAGTCAAAATTTATGATACCATTCTCTGTTTTCCACTCAAAGAGATGTAATAATTTGCTGGTAAGATACTGAGCTCGGGTTGGAGGTGAAACTAGCAGGTGTAGCGCACTTCACCATCGCCCTTCTTCACCCCAAGCCTCTGGCTACTGACGACAGTTTCCAAGTGCGGAGGAGAACGACGACCCAGCGGCACCACAGCGATATCCACAACATACTACTGCGTAGAAACAATTTACAACTTTCCTCATTATCGATCAATTTATTATGTTTTTTCATTATTACATTTCTTCATTACATAAAACGTCTTAAAAAATTTTTATTTCGAATTTTTTCTAGGTGAACATTGATGTTACGCAAAACCCTAAATTAGTGCATTATCGGTAAAGAAAATAATNATTTCGAATTTTTTCTAGGTGAACATTGATGTTACGCAAAACCCTAAATTAGTGCATTATCGGTAAAGAAAATAATTGAAATAGCTTTCCTTTAGCTACAAGTAATGTAATCTTTATCAAAAGAAGTAGTCGCGAAACAGAGATTCCTGTATTTACATTTTACAGCTGTAATTGGAGTAGTGACATTTATTGGAAGTGACTTCTTCTTGCTCATCTGTTCGGTTCTGGTGTACAAGTTTACCTCGGTCTTCCCAGGTACCTAGTTTCTTACAAATAACAGCAGGTAATTTATCATTTTACGTTCTTTCCAAATGCTTATACCATATTTTATTTATTTTATAGTTTCCCAAGAGTGAACATAGGTCGACCTACAGTTTAGCTTTTTAAGCTACTTTTCGAAGGAAAAATAGACTTATGGGATCACTTTCCTGTCTGTCTCTCTGTGCGTATGTGTGTGCATGCCTGTGTGAGTCCCCCCTTTTAAATTTTTGAACACGTCAACCTAATTTCATCAAACTCGGCATACATACAGTACCTACTAAGGACACCTGACTTTTATAGTTTTCGACCACACCGGGCCCTTACTTTCAAAATGGCGGCCGTTGTGAAATTTTGGGGTGATATGTATTGTATTATTTTGGGAACCATTCAACCGTTTTAAACCAAATTATGAATGCTTGCAGACCATCGGAAAAACATTAAATTAAGAAATGAATATCAATGTTGGTCCGCCATTTTGGAAGATAGTGCCAAATTAAAAAATAAATACTTTTTTTACATGATATCTCGGAAACTATTTCACCAATTGTCTCCGAATTTGGAAAGTATGTAATGCTACGACAGGCCAAGTAAACGTTAGTGATTAAACTTGATAAGGTACTTATTTCAAAATGGTGGCAGTATAAATATTTCAGGTTTATTTAGTATATCTACCATACAATTTAACCGATTTTGACCAAATTTTGTATGCTAAAAGTATATATTACCAGCATCATACTTATCAACACATAACCACTTCTGTCGGCCATTTTGTAAGATAGCGTATACGAGTAAATAACGTTTGTCATATCTCGGTAACCTATTAACAGATTTATACCAAATTTGGCAGACAAGTATTCCTGACGTAGATTATGTTANTTGTCATATCTCGGTAACCTATTAACAGATTTATACCAAATTTGGCAGACAAGTATTCCTGACGTAGATTATGTTACGTGATATGTTTTAAGCATGTAATACACATCTTTTCAAAGTGGCGGCTATATAGTTATTTCAGCTTAGAATGCTATATCGTCGAAACTATGTTATCAATTCCAACAATGCTTTGTATGCTGGCAGTAGATATTACAACTATTAACTGTATCTAAACGGAGCATCTTTTGTCCACCATTTTGTAAGATAGCGTCGCGTGAAAAATAACTATTTGTCACATTTCGGAAAAAAAATTGACCGATTCCTATGAAATTTGGTAAATAAGTAGAACAGCGGAAAATGACGTAAAATTGCATGTTTTAAGTACGTTAGATGTTTCTTTTCAAAATGGCTGACTTAAGGCTATTTTAGCTTGAACTGCTGTATCGTCGAAACTGTGTTATTATTTCCGACTTATTTTTGTACATTGGAGAGCCAAAAAAACTGGTATAGGCGTGCGTATGCAAATAACAGAGGTATGGAACCAATCAGAGTAACGCGATGCGGTCGGTAGCGCCTATATAAGACAACAAGCGTCTGGCAAAGTTGCTAGATCGGTTACTGCTGCTACAATGGCAGGTTATCAAGATTTGAGTGAGTTTTAACGTGGTGTTATAGTCGGCACACGAGAGATGGGACATAGCATCTCTGAGGCAGCAATAAAATTTGAATTTTCGCCTACGATTATTTCACGAGTGTACCGTGAATATCGGAAATCTAGTAATACATAAAATCTTCGACATTGCTGCGGCCGGAAAAAGATCGTGAACGAACGGGACGAACGACGACTGACGAGACTCATTAAACGTGACAGACGTGAAACCCTTTCTCAAATTGGTGCATATTTCAATGCAGATTGACATTAGTCGAGTCCATGCCACGTCGTCTTGCGGTACTTCTGCGAGCTCAAGCGGAAGGGTGAGGAGGGGGGTCCCTACATGGTATTAGGCAGGTGTACCAGTTTTTTTGGCTGTTCAGTATGTTAGCAGCAGATACGACAACTATAAACTGTATCTACGTGGAGAATCTTATACCCGTCATTTTGTAAGATAGTGCCATGAGAATAAATACAATTTTCCCGTCATATCTCGGAAAAAAAATCTACCAATATTGATACATTTCCGCTAACAAGTAGTAACGAGGCAGATGATTGTAANGTCATATCTCGGAAAAAAAATCTACCAATATTGATACATTTCCGCTAACAAGTAGTAACGAGGCAGATGATTGTAAGTGGTATGTTTTAAGCATATCAGACAGTTATTCTCAAAATGGCGGCTGTATAGCCATTTTAGCTGAGAATGCCTTATCGTCAATATCGTGTTATATTTTCCAACTTACAGATCGGACAGAGAAGAGCCCACCAAGTTGAATCCTTTCAACTTGGCTTTGAAATTCCCGTGTCCTTTTATTAACTGACCAATATATTAACCCGTTGTAATCCAATGGTGGTGATATCTTTTCTTAATATCCACTTCTTCGACTTTTCCCATCTCTGCTGCCAGATTTATAGGGTTGCTTCTTGAGCAGTATCTTTGTACATACAAGAACTGTCAAAAGATCTAACGTAAGCAATAAACTGAACCAAAGGCCAGCGACACACATGTAGCTCAGTGCCGAACGCAATTAGAACACAGAGCTGCAAGCGAACATTACTTTATTCATTTGTTTGCCTACGGAGACTCTATGTAACTGCCAACACCATAGCTTGTAACTAACAACCTGAGTATGTTGGCAGACAATGCAATATAGCCTATGGTCGGCGTATATTTCCTGGACAATGTTATTGTATGCATCGTTGCTTCAAAACTATTTCATACTACTAATGCATGTGAAAGATTACAACATTTTATCATGGAGCTGAAACATCGGTTATAAGCCATTTCAAGCAAATACTCGTGAAAGTACATGACGAAGGTTCTAAAAGACGTGAAAGTCACATACATAAAGAAGGTTTCGCTACCACTATCAGAATTTAATTATTTAAACGAAAGAAATAGTTTATGAAAAATAAAAACTATGCAATTGTATGTTTAGTTTACAACGTTTTTCTAAAACTAAAGGTGAATCTTCAGCAGGTTATTTCTGCGGGTACAAAATCTAATGATGTGCTACATACATCTTCCACGTATGGACAATAAAAGCGGAGGTAAAGAAGGAGTTTACGTGAATATTATGAATACGCCATGTAGCGCATATATAGAATTTTGTACTGTACTACACATTAAACGGTCGCCATCAAGAAAGCAAGGACATTAAACATGTTACCCACCTCCAGCATACACATTCGAGGGGTTGCCACCTTATTTCGTGCAATGAAATGTGTTTGGTTCAGTATAGTCACAACATAACAAAGGAGATTTTAGTGCAACTGCGTGGTATTCCAGATAATCTCATTTATTTTTGCTCGCATACACATGTCTCACAAATAAAGAACGTCTTTACCTCTAATTGATATGTCCTCCACTGTCCGTATCTTTTTTTTTTTGATGGGTCATGAGTTGTGAACATTACTGGTCTTCTTTTACCCTCAGATAACCTGCCGAAGCTTGTCTCCGCGTTTTATAAAGGCGTTGTGTAAGCTGAAATATGTTGTAGGTTTAAATGCAAGTGATGTGAGACGGCAGAAGCTGANCGTTTTATAAAGGCGTTGTGTAAGCTGAAATATGTTGTAGGTTTAAATGCAAGTGATGTGAGACGGCAGAAGCTGGTGGACTCCAGTTGCGGTTTGGAAAGTGTGAAGAGAAGCCAAATGCACAAGCACGAGTTTATCCCTAACTTCCATAATCTAAGTGCTAAATGTATGCCTGAAGTATCAAATGGTTAGGCCTCATGTTGCTACGAGGAAGGGAAGTCATGAAAGGAGACGTATATCGCGTCAGAGAGGGACTGGGCNATGGTTAGGCCTCATGTTGCTACGAGGAAGGGAAGTCATGAAAGGAGACGTATATCGCGTCAGAGAGGGACTGGGCAGCCATGCCAGTGATGGAACCACGACTACCTCCCTGAGTGTACTTGACTGTAACTCAGAAACTCGGAAGCGAGAGGGTAAAACTGGCACAAACTCCATAAAAACCTTTTTGACATGATGCAAGTTCAACTTATTGAAGCATTTAGTTCACTGCCTAGAGCGAGAATATCCAAGAGTAAGGACAACGTTTCAAATGTTAAATTATTTTAGAAGTCTCCCATTTATCTTTTACAGTATCGCTTTCAACAAAAAAAAAACNCAACGTTTCAAATGTTAAATTATTTTAGAAGTCTCCCATTTATCTTTTACAGTATCGCTTTCAACAAAAAAAAAACACTTGTTGCCCTTTGAAGAGACAAATCATGCTACAGAAGGAAAATAATAGCAAATAAATAATGTTTTTGTTTAATTTTGTTGAGTATATACATTTTATTTTACCAGCAATAATCAGAGTATAAAAAATGTAACAACAATTTGTTTGTTAAAGAGTGGTACGGGCAAAGACGGCCAAGGTGTATCTTGTTTGAAAGCGATATCGGGGAAGGTGGTCGAGGAGTGCTNAAGAGTGGTACGGGCAAAGACGGCCAAGGTGTATCTTGTTTGAAAGCGATATCGGGGAAGGTGGTCGAGGAGTGCTCGAGGAGAGAGAGTGTGGGCACCAGACTCTGTATTAGCGTAGGGGTGAGGCTTGCATAGAAGCACGTGCAGTCTGACAGGCCGAGTGTACGTGAGGCACCACACGGCCACTTCTCAGAGCTGTCTGCTCACAGCTTCTGCCGAAAACCTGGCGAACTGGTTTCAGTCTCTCCGCCTGCCCTGAGGTCGACTGGACTTTTAAATTACTCTCGTCCTCCAACAAAGCTACCGAAACAAGTAGGACTTTTAATTGGTCGGGAGCAACTTTTATTGCCTTTCCGTCCTCGAAACCCGCTGCTGCCAAGGCTATCATTTGAAGTGAAGTAAGGAACGTGGATATAAAGTCAAGACAAATGGTGGGAAATTCGTTTCTTAATTGGACACTCGTGCGTTTACCTCATCGTCGTGGCGATTTCCGCTATCGCCTGTCTCTGTAGTAGCACATGACGAACTCCTTAGCTACGACATACAATACTTTTTTCGTCATAATATGGTTGTATACTTCTGGTGAAACATACATTTTATCAACACCTGTCACTTAACACGTGAAGCAGACAAGCGGTGCCAAGTATACACGTCAGTTTATAGAGCTAGACTAAATGCTAATCCGATGTTTTACGACGTCATTTTCATGATCAACCGCGCGTTATTTTAGAGTTTATAGTTTCCTTTTCGAATGAGAAATCTCCGTCACACAAACACAAATTGCACAAACCACACAGAGAAAGTTTGGTACCAAGTTGCTGCCAAGACTGACTAGGATAGTACCCAATATTTCTCAGCTCCTCCTACAGTACCCTCGCAAAAAAACCGAAATATGCAAACAAAAAATAACACATGTAGAACGTAATTATATCCATGATTTTATCAGAAGAATTAAAGCATGACCTGAAAAACAAAGTATCTACCAAAATAATTCAGTAACGAAAAAATANATGATTTTATCAGAAGAATTAAAGCATGACCTGAAAAACAAAGTATCTACCAAAATAATTCAGTAACGAAAAAATTAAGGACTTCATGTTGTGAAATTCTTAAAATAAATTAAATAAACACATCCGATCGTTTACTCGACGGCTGAAACTTTGTGCCGACGAATAAATTTATCCTATTTTTAATGGAGTTACTAGGCTAGACGAGTTTTAAACTTTGTAGGTATCCAATGACGCAAATTCGAAGAACTTAGATAGTTTTGCCTGGGTTACTGGGGTTAAGTAGGGCTTACTTAATTCTTTTCGTCTTTAAAAAAATAGAATTTCAGCATGGTACTGTGATACCTGCTTCTTTATTCACTTCGAAAAAAATAGTAANGGATACCTGCTTCTTTATTCACTTCGAAAAAAATAGTAAGTAGTCATATCACGATATATTATTGTAGTCTTTTTCGTGAGAAGACACCATAATACGTAATCAACAACATAAACAAAAATTCCTTGAAGTTATATGTATTACTTATATTTCTTCCATGATTAATAACCATCAATATGACACGTCAAGTAAACACATTAAGTTTATATTAGCACAAAATCCAAGGACTCCCGTCGCTGAAAAATCNATGATTTTATCAGAAGAATTAAAGCATGACCTGAAAAACAAAGTATCTACCAAAATAATTCAGTAACGAAAAAATAAAGGACTTCATGTTGTGAAATTCTTAAAATAAATTAAATAAACACATCCGATCGTTTACTCGACGGCTGAAACTTTGTGCCGACGAATACATTTATCCTATTTTTAATGGAGTTACTAGGCTAGACGAGTTTTAAACTTTGTAGGTATCCAATTACGCAAATTCGAAGAACTTAGATAGTTTTGCCTGGGTTACTGGGGTTAAGTAGGGCTTACTTAATTCTTTTCGTCTTTAAAAAAATAGAATTTCAGCATGGTACTGTGATACCTGCTTCTTTATTCACTTCGAAAAAAATAGTAAGTAGTCATATCACGATATATTATTGTAGTCTTTTTCGTGAGAAGACACCATAATACGTAATCAACAACATAAACAAAAATTCCTTGAAGTTATATGTATTACTTATATTTCTTCCATGATTAATAACTATCAATATGACACGTCAAGTAAACACATTAAGTTTATATTAGCACAAAATCCAAGGACTCCCGTCGCTGAAAAATCNATCAATATGACACGTCAAGTAAACACATTAAGTTTATATTAGCACAAAATCCAAGGACTCCCGTCGCTGAAAAATCCAGAAAGACAAAGTGGTAACTGCTCTAAAGTAGAGGTGAGTCACAGAGTATCAACCTGTTATTTTGTATCTGATACACACTTGCATCAAGTACCTATATAATAAAATACTTACTTTGCGCGAAAATGTTTTATAGAGGATAATGAACTTGCTTATGTAAATCAAGTAAATGAAAACTTAGGTATAAATTATCCTCTTTTTAAAAACTAAATTACTTAATTGTACAGTTTCCAAATCCAATCAAAGTAATTAGGTTTTATATTAACCGCACATTTAAAATACAATTAAATGGTATTGTATCAGAATTAAATGGAACAGCAAACGCAACATACAGCCGAAGTGTCAGATACATTTAGTATCTGTAACATTCGCCGGCAGTATGTTGCGTTTGTTGTTCCATATATATTTGACACAATACAATTATAATTGTACTTAAAATGTGCGGTTAAGATAAAACCTAATTTCTTGGTTTAGATTTGGAGACAGCACAGTTAAATAAATTAGTTAAAAAGAAGAGGATAATTAATAATTAAGTTTTCGTTTACACGATTTATATAGTTCATTATCCTCTCTAAAATATTTTCGCTCAAATTAAGTCTTTTATAATGATCTTGTCCTTATGCATATTTTATTTGGCTGTAAAATATAACGCACAGCACACCAACTCAAAAAAACACGTACTTGANTCTTGTCCTTATGCATATTTTATTTGGCTGTAAAATATAACGCACAGCACACCAACTCAAAAAAACACGTACTTGATAACGCGCGTTTCTGATGATAAAACCATTTTCGCACGTGTTAAATGAGTAATAATAAAATAACACTTAACAAATTTATTCATACATATGCACTATATACAAGCTGTACATGACCCAATACTGGAATATTACCAGTGGTACCAACTAATTTACGAAACAACCATATTTCATCAACCAATTCTAATTTCACTCTTTTTCGTGAAAACATTACAGCAGCTTGAGCAATAGAAAGAACTGCAGTTTGATTTATAGCACTTTCATGAATAGCAAAAGTCTTCCAACATGTAATATAACGAATATAAATTTTATTTATATATGCAACAGCAGCACCTGGATTGTTGTGAGCACGATGAAAGAAACACATTTCCAAAAGTCCACTGCCAGGATTACTTGTCATATCCTGTATACCAAATATGTACAGTAGAGAAAGCAGAACATAACTTTCTTGNGTCCACTGCCAGGATTACTTGTCATATCCTGTATACCAAATATGTACAGTAGAGAAAGCAGAACATAACTTTCTTGACATTGCGACACTTGTTAAACAAATACTTGGTCACCTTTAGCAACATCACAACTGAAACATCCAATGTTCATAAAAATGGTTCTTGAGTAATGTCATCTATTTCTGTAACGTGCAGTACGCATTTTAAATGTGAACCACTTATTACGTTGACGAGCACGTCAGTCTCCAACGACTGCACCAGCAGTAATGTGCGAATCCCAGCAGCGCTCCCTCCGTAACTTTAGGCGCTGCCGCTGCCACTGGGTGCTTGTCACCGGATGTACTTCCGGTCAAGCTGATAAGATTATCAGCTCACTTCCGGTGACGCAATTACTCCCAACTGATAAATCAATTTTCCGTAAGTGGTAAGAAAGTTATGTTCTGCTTTCTCTACTGTACATATTTGGTATACAGGATATGACAAGTAATCCTGGCAGTGGACTTTTGGAAATGTGTTTCTTTCATCGTGCTCACAACAATCCAGGTGCTGCTGTTGCCTTTATAAATAAAATTGATATTCGTGATATTACATGTTGGAAGACTTTTACTATTCATAAAAGTGCTATAAATCAAACTGCAGTTCTTTCTATTGCTCAAGCTCCTGTAATGTTTTCACGTAGAAAAGTGAAATTAGAATTGTGTGATGAAATATGGTTGTTTCGTAAATATTTTGGCACTGCTGATGCCATTCATGTACTGGGTCATGTACAGCTTGTATATAGTTCGCAAGAAATGAGGGTGTAAGTTAACAGATACGTCGACCATTAAAATCGGTCTAACGGTTCGCGAGAAATAAGCCTTTAAATTCGCTGAAAATGCTCATAATTTAGTTTTCCTTTTCTTGCGTCTTAATTTGGCCAGACTGTCCAATAAATATAATATATTCCAATACTTTTCGGGGGTGCTCTTTCAATTGAAATGAGTCTGGTGAGTGTGGTGTTAGCAGTTTCTGAGATAGAGATAATTCTTTGGTTAATTTTTTCCTTTTTTGGATTTTTCTGATATTTTTCTTTCCTAATGGGATCTCTTTTAATGATATAATATTGATAATTCAAAGAAGAGTCCAACAATTTGTCTATTATTTTAATCGGATAAATAGTTAGCGAAAAATGAGGGTTTAAATTTCACTGATGATTGCCTCCACGAACTCATTATTTAGTTTTCCTTCTCTCACGTCTTAATTTGGCCAGACTGACCAATAAAGATAGCATTTTCCAAGTGTTCGGCGATGCTGTTTCGATTGAAACAAGTCTGGTTAGTGTGGTGTTAGCAGTTTCTGAGATAGAGATAATTCCTTTGTTAATTTTTTACTTTTTTTTCGATTTTGTTTATAAAATGATAAAAAAAAAAAATCTTACCCAACACTCCTTATGAACAAGATAACTGCATAACTTCACCAAAATCAATGTAGCAGGTTAACATATATGTTTTAGTTTCTGTATATTTGGTCTAGTGTTCTGTTTGTTCTTACTCAAAATTTCTCAATCAATCCTCTATTGTAGCCAAATGTGGAGTATTTCTTTAGTTAATCTATTTATTCTTTTTAGTAAGATTCGTTATGTTAGGTAGGAACTAATTAGACATAAAAGAGTTAAAAATTAAACAATTTAAGTATTTCTTAAGAACATTAATAATTGAGTTGATGTAAGACTTTTAATATCACCACATACGTTCCTTATATTAGATATGCTTTAAGTCAATCTAGTTTTCTGAAGAGATCTTCTGCGTTATTCAAAATGAAAACTACACTACCAATTTTTAATCTTGTAAAGTTAAAAAAAAAAAAAAAAAAAGGTACATTTCTGTGTGGTTTTTAGCCTAGGGATCACAAGAAATCAAAGAAATTTATTAATTTTTACGGGGAAAATTTAAAAGCTTTTTGTTTACTTTTTCTGTAGACTTCTTTTTTTTTTCTTTCGTTCGAAGCACATGCTTCTGAATCTAGATAGGAGTAGATCTCTCTGGCTGGAAACGTTACGCATCTTTGTTTCCGGAGGAAAAGACATAGATATACCCAGTGATCTCGCTGTCGCACGCGGAAATCACTTTATTCTCGGCGCCCCGACGCTTGTATCCGACCACGTACTAGTTTCATTTCCGTTCCTTATTCAGGCTCGTGAGCTGCCCTGAATCTTCCTTGGGAAGCTCACACACGAGGGTGATCAATAACATTCCATATGTTCAGACCTCCCGTTAAGCTTGCGAAACAAAAAGAATTTTCGTATTTTTTTCCTGTTTAATCATTTATGAAAACCAATTAAAAAATATAAATGTTAACTTCTCTCTTTTTTTTCTTTCAACGCTAGTTTTTGAAACGTGACAACTGCCAATTTATATAAACACGCAATACGTTTTAAGCAAGGTTTCAAAACGTTATTGGCTGTACAGTAGAGCACTCCTTAACCGGAGTTCCCTCGAACGGAACTCCCCTTATCCGGAACTAATTTTCCAAAAAAAATTTAAACGTCGCAAAGTTGTGCCATAACTAACGTGACCATACGTCCCGTTTCGAACGGGACAGTCCCGTTTTTCAGCACTCTGTCCCGTTGTCCCCGATGAAAGCTTCAGGACACCTAAATGTCCCGTTTTTATCAAGCGAGCAAAAATATTGATTTGCTAATCATAAAAATCATTTCAAAATTGTAAATTTACCATACAAATTGAAACTTCTAAATGCTGCTTTATCCGCAGTCGTCAAATGACTTCTCGCTCGTATTTTTCCGAGACGCGTTGTCCGGGCGGGGTGCCCCCCCTCCCCCTCAAGCGCGACTCTCCGACGCACGCATTATTCGTCGATTGTTCTCCAGCGTAAGCGCACGAGTGTGTCTACTTACGAGCTCAGAAATAATAAATGAATATTCACTCATTTCAAAATATACTACACCGCAAAAATTGTCCGAATGGAATACGTTAAACGTTTCAAAAGAAAATCGTTGGGTAGAGTTATTTAAACACTTCGCCAACAATAATCTCAATCATACGTACATTCGTATAATTGTTGAATATATCCTTCGTCTGCCTGGTACAAATGCACCAGTAGAGCGCGTGTTCTCGCTCACGAACAAGTTGTGGACCGCTGGAAAGACCCAACTGATATTTTCAGTACTTAAAGCGATGTTTATCACAAATGCGAATATTAAAAAACCTGCCAGGAATTTTACTCCTACTTAAAATCATCGCCTAATATATTAAAGCAAATTTGTTCTCCTGAAAAATATTTTAAAAAATACACAAGTAATTGACGTATTAATCCTGATAACATGTTTTTTTTATCAATCTACATACTCACAAATGAAAACTGACTAGTGTCCCGTTTTGAGAAAAAAAAATGGTCACGTTAGCCATAACTTTCCCGCGCTCGCAAGAGGTATTTTGTTGCTCACGCCAGACTGTACATGCACGTTAGCTGGTAAACAAGCTGCAGCGCGATGGAGAGACAGCCGGCCCAAGTGGCACAGCTACAGCTATGCTGCATAATGACACATGTGACAGTGACCAATGGCAATGCGCGACACATGCCGTTAGTTTTAGTGGTGCGACTTTCAGAATTTAGTGTTCTAACGCGTTAGTGTACATGTGCCGTATTTTGGCGTGTATAGACCGCGGCAAAAGTTTTTGATGAAAAATTAGGGATAATTAATATTTCAAGTATAGGCCGCACTGAATTTTTGTATTCTCGTAAATATTGCCGGGCCTCATCGTGCTAGGGCGGCAACGTCAAACTAATTAGTTTGCCGTTGAATGTTATCGTTGCCACGACGCCTGCTGAAAAGTAGCAACAGCGCAGTATTCCGCGTAAATAAAACTATTGTATTTATATCAAAATGCCTCAACACTGTGTTTTAATTGCGGAACATGTACGCCGTGCGTAGCCTGTCAGCTCCGCCGGTTGTTGCCGGGCAGGCAATGGTGTGGTGCACGTGTGCGTGCGACAATACACACAGAGCTACTGCTGGCTGACTCATTCAACCAGAGAGAGAGAGCGAGACAAACAAAAATGATGAGGAAGGAGGGAGAAAGAAAAGAAAGGGAGCGAGCAAGCTTGCTTGGTGCTGGATGGCTGTTGTTGCGACCGAAGGATGGGGGTGGTGGAGGAAAGGAAGGACGCCAAGCGAGAGGGTGAATGAAAAAAGAGAAAAGAAGCTCGCAATCTGGATGGCGGCTGGAGGTGATACAAAGCAGAACAGTCGATGGCAGCAGGCTAAAGTATGCTGCGACCCATACGCGTTTAAACACACTTGATGAGCTATTCATGTCTTATTATTTTTCTGACTTCCTTAGAAACTAAGTTAAAACATTAGAGCGTATTGTTCGTTGACAAATTTCTGAACATGATTTAGGTGGAAACATTTTTTTATGACAATATCTCGTAAATAACCCGCACCCCACTTTTTGTCATTTTTTTTTTTGTAAAAATGTGCGGCCTATACACGCCGAAATACGGTACTTTGTGAACTTGGTCTATAATACGTCAGGCCTGCTCTTGTAAACATATGTTGTGCCGACGTGCCATGCAGTAAGGAGAAGAAAGACTTTCAATGGAATTGACTATACTTGGGAAGTTTTATCATATGCACATCAACATAAACAGTAACATGATATCCAGATCTCGCTTACGCAGACACAAGCGCGAAGAGATAAGAATCCTGCTAGAAGGTTGAGAATGAAGGTTATTAACACAGCGCCGGGAATTTTATGACTCACATTTCATAAACAGTACTAAGTGTTTTTTTTTTTATGGTTTTGTAACTTTAAGAATAAAACTAATAATTTACTCTCATCGATTTCTTAAGTTAAAATTACGTGCCACATATACACGAGTTCAGACTAAAAATGTGTTATTTTTCACACTATCCCACCCTCATTTCCCTCAACCGGAATTTTCCCTCAACTGGAATAGCCCTTCCCCCGACGATTCTGGTTGAGTGGTGCTCTACTATTACATTAATATGTGTAAAGTCCATTGCTCGTTCAAACTGCATGAGTAAAAATTACCATTCAGTAAATTAAACGAGTCTTTTAAGACAAGTGCCATGTTTGTGGCAAAAAACCCCATCATTTTCAGTTTTGAGTAGCGGCAATGAGAAAGGTTCGAAAAAAAAAGAAAAAAAAGACAACATTGCTGCTATTCAAAACCCGTAGCTAAATGCTAGCCTCCGTGTAAATTTATAGACATAACAGTTGAAATCTACGGATAGGTTTTCGGTGTGAATACTTTATGTTCATACATATAGGTGTGGATGTATCTGCCGTTGTTAAGTACAAGTTAAGTTTTTAAGTTGCCTCTCGTTTAGCGTTCTAGCATTAAGGTAGAACCGTTGATAAACAAACAAATTGAAACCTACTGCATTATTTCTTACATATTTGTGTTTTGCAGTTTTATAATTACTGAAAGTAAGTAATTTTTATATATTTCATCCCTTTCTTCTCCTCCCAATGNGACTAAAAATGTGTTATTTTTCACACTATCCCACCCTCATTTCCCTCAACCGGAATTTTCCCTCAACTGGAATAGTCCTTCCCCCGACGATTCCGGTTGAGTGGTGCTCTACTATTACATTAATATGTGTAAAGTCCATTGCTCGTTCAAACTGCATTAGTAAAAATTACCATTCAGTAAATTAAACGAGTCTTTTAAGACAAGTGCCATGTTTGTGGCAAAAAACCCCATCATTTTCAGTTTTGAGTAGCGGCAATGAGAAAGGTTCGAAAAAAAAAAGAAAAAAAAAGACTTAATATTGCTGCTATTCAAAACCCGTAGCTAAATGCTAGCCTCCGTGTAATAAATATCTGTATTGTCAACTTTAGATGCGATAGGTTTTCGGTGTGAATACTTTATGTTCATACATATAGGTGTGAATGTATCTGCCGTTGTTAAGTACAAGTTAAGTTTTTAAGTTGCCTCTCGTTTAGCGTTCTAGCATTAAGGCAGAACCGTTGATAAACAAACAAATTATTTCTTACATATTAGGTAAAATAACGTTCACAGGTTTCAAGGTTTTTATTTTGTGTTTTGCAGTTTTATAATTACTGAAAGTAAGTAATTTTTATATATTTCATCCCTTTCTTCTCCTCCCAATGTCTTTCAAACTCCCATTTATTTCGTTTTCCGTTACCTATAAATTCCGTAGTCTCGCTTGGAAGAGGAACCCATACATGCTGATTGAATTTGACTGAATAATTTAAATTCTTATATAAATATGGTACAAGAATACTGGGACGAAATCTTGAGTACTGCTACAGAAACGCATTTTAAGCATGATGAATAATTTATCAAATACCTGTTTGGACATTATTTTCGGTACGGGAAAACGCGAGGTTTGTGTCTGTACGTTACTTCTCTTGAAAGTGGCGATTGTGTGTGAAATCTGCNTTTCGGTACGGGAAAACGCGAGGTTTGTGTCTGTACGTTACTTCTCTTGAAAGTGGCGATTGTGTGTGAAATCTGAGGTATGTAGGCATACCACTGGCATGGTTATATTTCCGCCAACAAGTATCACACAGGCAGTTACGAATACCAGCAGCTAACTATAATATATTTCATGTAAGCTCACTATATTTTGACAGTTATGTGGACACGTACAATATGATGATGTGCTGGCAGGTTACAGTNTATTTCATGTAAGCTCACTATATTTTGACAGTTATGTGGACACGTACAATATGATGATGTGCTGGCAGGTTACAGTGACAGTCAACATTTCTTGAACAAATGCGAATCTGAGATCCCTTGGTTAATCAGCAGAATAGTAAATTTGGACTGGAATTGTGACCTGCGAGCATATCGACAAATAATATATACCACCATGACTGTCAAGATTTAGTGAGCTTATATGAAACAGAGAATACGCACGTCTGATTAGTTCTCCCCTTCGGTGCACTGTGTAACTCCCCGCTATGTGTATAGCCGATTCATAATTACTTCCAACTTTTCTGCATTCTAGTTTAAATTCTACTTTCAGGCTGTTCATCTGCCTGACACTAACAAAGCTTGACAAAGCCTAGAAAATTACACCAAAGGACAATGCACCGCATTGGTGCGCACCCAGTTTAATAATTATTTGACATGGGAATTATTTCTTACTAGGCATTACCAGCACNATGCACCGCATTGGTGCGCACCCAGTTTAATAATTATTTGACATGGGAATTATTTCTTACTAGGCATTACCAGCACGCCTATTTTCTCTCCGTTTTATTCATACTAATTATAAATGAGATATTACAATTTGTAAATGAAATGCGGGTAAAAAATTCAGTTTTACCATAAACGAGATACTTTAATATTAAGATAAGTAGAAAAAGATTGTGATGCGTGACTATTTAGGAGACTACCAAACACGTCATACATAGGGCGATTTTTCCAAAGTTTGGTTCAAAAAGTGTGAAGAAACTGCGAATATACTATTTAAACCAACATGGCCGTGGACATAGTCTTACCTATTCAAGCGTCGGTCACGTCTTTTTGTGGAATTGTTANACTATTTAAACCAACATGGCCGTGGACATAGTCTTACCTATTCAAGCGTCGGTCACGTCTTTTTGTGGAATTGTTAGCCTACACGTATGTAATAATTTCACCAATAGTCACTATTATATACATTTAGTAGAAAAACAAACTGATCGCAGTTTCCTCTCTTTTAAAAAGTATGTTTCTACGAGACGTTACGATATAACTCTATGTTTTCTAATTTATAAAGACACGTCAGTCCACGTTTACGTTAAACTGTATGCAGTTATATTCCCGATAGCATAATATGCTTGTTTCAAGAACGAATAAAGTTTGTTATGATAAGCCTGTACGCTTGCAGAAAGATTTTATGGGCAAGCCACCAAGTTTGAATCAAGCTTACTAGTCTCCATGTGTCAATTTTGTAACAAGTTTCAGTGGTGACTCTTGCTGCAAGTATAATTCAAGCTATCTGCATGTTTGTCATTATCAAGTATGTGCCAATCGTGACAAATTAGGCTTGAATATAGTTTGAATCACACATGATATGACAAGCTTGCTCAGCAAGATAAACTCAAGTCAAATGGCAAGCTTGCATGCTATTAGGGATGCTTTTCATGGTAAACTGAGCAGTTTTAGAACTAACCTTTGAAAAGTGTCCCTGCTCTTAGTTGCAGAAATTTTAACCGACACATTCAGTGACATTCCGTCAATGAAGTTGGTAGCTAGCTACGGATAGTACGTCGTATTATAAGTGCCGCGTTTAAATTTTATATTATATTTCTTTTATACACGCCATAATAATGATTGGAATATTAGTAAAATTTTTGCGTTCCTAAGAATTTCGCAGTGTCACTAGATCGGTGGATCGATAAAGTGATCTGCCCTACGACACTGCCAATTTTAAATATTACAGAGAGATGCAAAATTGGCAGAAAAACATTTTCTAAGCGTGGATTTTCAAAAGAACTCAGTTTATCGCGAACAGCCTATACCAGCACATTTTTTTTTTATTGAAGGTTAATTTCAAAAGTTATCTTTTAACGGTGAATTACTACCGGTGAAGTCCGGAGCAAGGACACGAATGTCGCTTGTCACATTATAATTTATACTCTCTGCAGAAGTTTTTCGATGTGTTGACCATCATTTTCTAGAAGATATGCTTCAAAATGACGAAACGACAATAAGCTTACAAGTTCTTATACTCGTGTCCCTCCACGATAAGCTTCTTAGTGCAGCAAATGCTCGACGTCACAGCTCGTTTTCTGTGCACTACAGCAATACACAACAATTACAGTGGTTTTGGATAACGTTATACAAGCATGTAGTATGAAGCAGTATGTTCACACACAGCTTTGCGGCGGGGAGCCAGGGAGCCATGCCGCAATGACGACATGCTCTTGCATTCCTCCGCCAGTTTGGCAGCCAGTGACCGCAATTTTTCCCTAGAAATTTCCCTTTTTCCTTAAAAAAAAAAAAAAAAGTCTACAAATTTCCCAAAAATTTTCAAAATTTTCCAAAAACTTTTTGAATTTTTTTTTAAATTTACTCTTTTTGAAATTTTTTTTTTTTTGTGACCCCAGGGCCATGGCGGCCATATTAGATGGTGCCTCAGAAAGCGGCTCCCTCCGACGACCCCCTCCTTTCGTCGAGCCCCTCTAGCCATTAAATCGCCCGAAGGGAAAATATTACATCACAATCATAGCACGGCGGCCATATTTGTTTTGACNCCCCTCTAGCCATTAAATCGCCCGAAGGGAAAATATTACATCACAATCATAGCACGGCGGCCATATTTGTTTTGACATGAAAACAGGTCTGAAGTATATGCTTGTCTGTGAATTAAAATTCCCAAAGTATTATTAATATTACGTCACAATCATACCACAGTGGCCATATTTGTTTTGACATGGGGCCACAGCAGGGCCACAGAAGCAGCACAGAGGGTAGATTACATGTGACTTACCAGTTGCANTTTGTTTTGACATGGGGCCACAGCAGGGCCACAGAAGCAGCACAGAGGGTAGATTACATGTGACTTACCAGTTGCTACAGCATCCTCCCACTTACCATCTACATGGCACAACCATGCAAACGGACCCCGGACTTGGAACCGGCAGTACACTATTCCTACGAGGCTAACAATATATAAATATTGGTAAAAATGTACATATAGTGAACAGGAGGGTTACAATGCAGCAGGGGGATGACTATGAATATGGCGCTTCGACAATGGAAAACAGAATATGTATTTGGTTGGACACTACAGCATGCTACCAACAACACGGGTGATGNTTTGTTTTGACATGGGGCCACAGCAGGGCCACAGAAGCAGCACAGAGGGTAGATTACATGTGACTTACCAGTTGCAACAGCATCCTCCCACTTACCATCTACATGGCACAACCATGCAAACGGACCCCGGACTTGGAACCGGCAGTACACTATTCCTACGAGGCTAACAATATATAAATATTGGTAAAAATGTACATATAGTGAACAGGAGGGTTACAAAGCAGCAGGGGGATGACTATGAAGATGGCGCTTCGACAATGGAAAACAGAATATGTATTTGGTTGGACACTACAGCATGCTACCAACAACACGGGTGATGNATGGCGCTTCGACAATGGAAAACAGAATATGTATTTGGTTGGACACTACAGCATGCTACCAACAACACGGGTGATGCCATCACACAGTGCGATGGTGGGATGAACAAACAAGTTAATAACATCCAAATGAACAGCAATATGATAATTGCATTAACAGTAGTAGTAGTAGTATGGCTGCAAACCATACATGGCATACATAAAGTAGAATGCTATAAACAGAAAGGGAGGAGGAGGACAAGCATTTGCCAATGTTGACCCTACACACATGTGTAAAACGAAGTTGAATATGCAGTCTGGTTATAACACGCAAGAGAGATATCAGATAAATACTTGCACAATAAGCTGAAAACATGCAACCATGAAATATATAGCAGGTTGGAAAAAAAGAGAAAAAATGTACAGGATATGGTGGTAACATGCCTGGCAAGTAAGATGGTTGCTTGAACGCGCTCCAGAGTGTTACCCCCCGGCATACCTGGCAAGGAGAAGATTGCAACTCTTGTATGAGCTACAGCACACCGAATCAGACTGCGCAAGCCAATAAAAAGTATACCTGACAAGCCCTTCAGGCTTGCATGGGCTCCGGTATACTGCAGGAATAAAAAACAGATAATCTACCTGTCAATTTTAGGGGCTTGGCTCTTGAACGAGCTACAGTAGACTATCAGTCAGCATGCCTGGCAAGCCTGCAACATACAAGCATGTTTATCGAGAAATATGACTACCAAAACCCTCGACCATGCACATGACAAGATGAATAAAACAACACTTGTACGTGCTACAGTACATGCCGGGAGAAAAGCACTCTCTTCAGCGGCATACATATATAACTATGTAGGCCTGACCCAGAGCTGTTTTTCTTATTAGTCCTGAACAGTAGGGTACAGTATGTATGCCATCATCCAGAACTTTCCATTTATCGTCCATCCACGAAAGAGTCAGATTGTTGGTTTGCTCTGTGTAAACTTTGAGGTGGTGGATCGGATACTCGCGACCTGTACTCTCATGCAGCGCCGGGCCAAAAGGATGCGCCGATAATCGTCAAATGTTATTGTATTTTCAACTACGCACCTTTGTATCCCCTTCGCGCATTTTGATACCTTATTCAGGCATCGGTATGCATACAGTTTCGTCCTCAACCCGACAAACTCAACCATATAATTACCTGCACATTCATCCTTGAACTTCCCAATCACCTCAGAATTGGTAGGTGAGTAACAAAGATGAGTTGTCGGGTAGGCGCTGGTGTCGAACTCCGACATGGGTGTCGGGTTGATGGCGAGTTCACTGTAGAAGTCAGGACATGCGATCTCCATCACTAGGCTATCAGTATCCATATAGAGGAGGTTCACACTGCCCCCATACCACGCTAGCATTACATCATAGTAAAATCGATACATGAGTGTTCTTGTCAGATTGAGTATGGCAAACCCAGCATATATGGGCTTGTCAAGCTTAATGCTCTCTTGGCATAATTTGACCAGTGACAATGACACATCGTATATAGTCCTGCATTTAAATGCAGGATTTGCGATGAGCTTCTTCGCCCGAACTTCTCCACACACAAGTTCCATACACTGTCGTTTGCACTTATTCTCCATAAGTTTGCCATACGTTGCATTATTCATTAACTAGTAAAAGTCCTTCTCGAAACCGTTTGTGGGAGCCTGGCATTTCGCAGTATTTAAATCTATATAGGGCTTCAGCCACGGCTTCTGCAGGAATTGAAGGGCACGGTGAACAGCCTTCAGCCGTAACCCATGACCCAATGCTTGCTTCAAATAAACATAATGTATGACATAATGAAGCTTGCACTCCAGAGTCGTCATGAGTTTTGTTTGTTTGGACCCCGGGGGACACCTGTTCACTGGCAAGAATGGAAGATCCATATGCTCTTGGCGAAGAGTGCAAGGGTACTCTACGTCTACCTCCAGTATGTAGCCGACAAATCCATAGTCTGGCACGCTCATCACATTGATGTTCATGCCGGTCCATTCGAAACCACCATATGGGAGCAGCAGGGACATTGCCCACCCATATAAATTATTGGCATCTACATACTACAGGTAGATAGATGGCATGTTGGCATCATGCATCTCTGGTATATGCCTTTTGTTGGCAACTGCATGCCGCTTAACACATTGAGCCACCCCTTCCTGGATACCAGCCTCAATAAACAGGTACATATAGGTGCAGAGCAAGTCTAATAACACCTGCATCTTGCGCAACATTGCATAAAACGAGAATGCAGGAGCACTTACATAGCGCACACAGTCGAGACTGTATGTGCATATACAGAGCCCCCGGAAATTCTTGAAGACGTCGCACAGAATCAGCACGTCCGTCTTCAAATAGAGCTCTGAATAGTCCTGGAGGGTACAACAGCCGAACACAGACCAGACGGTTTGTGCATGCTGGTAGTCCTTGGCACTGACATTCNACAGAATCAGCACGTCCGTCTTCAAATAGAGCTCTGAATAGTCCTGGAGGGTACAACAGCCGAACACAGACCAGACCGTTTGTGCATGCTGGTAGTCCTTGGCACTGACATTCCCCCCAGTAAGCCTATTGTAGAATTACTCTATAGCAGGTAATTGCAGTTCTGTGAGCTTCTTCCAGGAGCTAACATAATCGTATGGGAAGATGCCTTTCCGGGTTACCAGCTTTAGTTCGCGCTCTACCGTGAAGAAGCGAGAAGCTGTGTGGAATTCACGGGACAGCAGATTCTCAGCGAGAGTTGCCAGGCTGGCAGGCATGAACCTATATGTATTAATGAACTGTATAGTGACCTTGTCGCCCAAACTCTTACTGAAGGTGATGAGTTTTATTCGGTATGTGGAATAATAAATATGTCCTGTGTTTCATATCCTAGCTGCTTAATTATGAAATTTGCATCATATGTTAAGTTATGGAAGAGTATCGGCAGTCTCTGGGGTCGGCGACGAAGCTTGTTTCAGTTATTACATGACACCCCATTAAAACTGCCGGTAAAATGATAGTGGTCATGCACCTTTTGGTTTTTACAGGTGAACTTGCCAGAACAGTGGCAGCAGGTAGTGGCTAAAGCATAGCCAGCCCGTTCCTCATACATTAGTGGTCGCATAGGTTAAGACTGGCTATATATGTCTTTAACCAGGATACCTATCCTAACCACCTCTTCCATGAAGTTTTTCGACGCACCTTCGCCCATGTAAACAGTTACACCCAGGGGTAGGCCAGTCATCATATAGGCGGGGATAATTGAATTATCAACTTAAATGTATATTCCATATGAATAGGGGTAATGTTTTTGGTACCTGTAAGTGTTGGACATGTCCAGGTTTGGCTGACATGTTTGCACAGGCACCAGCATTGCCTTGAAGTCTGCATATACTACAATAGGTACCTTGTTGCCATTCTGGTAATTCTTTAACTTGAGCACAGGTGGCCTGCCGTACCTGTCCGGCTGCAGCATGTCGGCGCGAACAGCCATATGGTTTTTGCAATACATCCTGTGCTCAGCCAGAGTTTCAGCACCCGTCAGCCCTGTCACACATGGTTCATTATTATATTTCTTAAAACAACATTTACAGATATCTAAATGCACACAGTGTGACATTACCTGGGAGTGTACCAGTCGCGAGAAATTTGAGACATAGCAATAGTGTGAGTTCTGGTCCTCCACTGTGGTGAGCAGCAGCAAATCAAAGTGCAGGGCCAGTTGCACATCTGTCAGCCGTATCGGCACTACTTAAATATTCTTGTCATTGAGTGCATATATATTGATGCTAACTCCTGGATTTGCTCTCTCAAGAGCAGGTATTTGACCTAGAGGGGTGGTCATTGTCATTGTGTGGGTTGATAATATCCTGTTTCCTTGCAAAACCTGCAGGCAATGGGATGTACGAGGAGACTCTAAGGGGGTCAAGCCTGGTCACGTGTAACTGGACTCGTTTCACAGCAGTGAGAGACCACTCGCTACCCTTCCCCATATAGTCAGTTTTATACATGCAGATCTTTGCAATGGCAGTCGACACAGCCGCCTCTATGCCGGCCACATTAAAGAGAGGCACATTTTTTTTTGTCTTAAAGGCATGCCAATCCTTCTTGTCCTCATGATGGTCTCAATTTCCTGCTCTAGTTAGCCAATGATATTCGCTTTAATAACCTCGAGGTAGTCACAAATGTCAATGGCTACCCTCGGGGTATTCTCAGTGATGTATGTTTTCATTATACCTCTGAACGCGCTTTCAACCTCTACGAAGCCATTCAAGTTGCTCTCGCCAGCCCCAGTGACAATGGGCTCTCGGCGAGAGCTAGCCTCGCTCGCAAGAGCCAGAACGTTATGGCGATGCTGCAGGCTTGTCACTCCCACTCTCTTCGCCGGCCAGGAGGTTGTCGTGGAAGCACCAGAACAATTTGCACTATGTGCACGAAGCCTATCAGCCCTGGTGAACTGCCGGCCGAAAGTCCCACATGCCCTTGAAGGAGCATCTGGTTTCTCCCAGCAAGTACGTTCATGATGCCGTGCATTACAAGATTGCGCAAAGCTCTCATTACAGAACGTACAGTTGAGTAAAACTCCCTGTCTGATCAGTCCTGTACATATTGCACTATGTTCGGCCAGCTTGTCCAGGCGGTCGAAAGGCCGAGCGCACCTATCGCAAAGATGTTGGCTAAGCTGCCAGAATGGATTGAGGGAGCAATTTTTCTCGTGGCGCAATCCATTCCGACGAACTGCAAACACCCGGTCGCAAAAACCACACTGTAGTGCTGGTCTACATACAAAGGGAACAGTAGGGGTGTTGGATAGGCACTGAAGCAGAGGATGGAGACAACGATGGTGAATTAGGTGAATATTACATTGTGCTAGTATATGTGTATATACTAATATGTACAAATACTAATATGTATATATACTAATATGTATTATACTAATATGTCATGCAGGCAGCCCAGACTGGGCGGTATCCTACAATAAATAAAAAAAGGATAGTATGCAAATATGACAATATAATTTAATACAATGCTATATCTAATTTAACAGTGAGTTCACCGAGGCTCGAACCCAGGACTGAATGTAAACAGAGCTGTAAGGACCATCGAGAGACTATATGATTGCATCTTAATAAGCAGATATACTGAATGTATACAGATCTATACAGTACGTAGCATGCAATGCATGACTTACACATTAAAAACACTACAAATAGCTATATGCAGGCCTGTTGACGGCAGAAAAGCCCTAGGTGAAACAATTCGTCGCCACAGACTAAGTAGTGGTAGATTTCTTACGTTTGATAGTAATAGGCTTCTTATGTTTGACAGCAGGCAGCTTGTCGTCTTCCTTAGTAATGTCAATAACAGCAACGTCGACAGCGGCAGCAGCAGCAAGGTTGGTAGGTTCAGCCAGCTCCAAAGGAACTTGAGGAAGGTAAACTATTTTCGCATCTTTAGCAGGGAAAACCTTTGGTTGTTTTTTTTAGGCATTTTTTGATATATCATAAAACTTTTTCACCAATTCGAATTCTTAACCAAATCGTCTTTTAAAGATTTTAAAGGGGAGTCCAACAAATAATCTATCATTTAAATCGCATAAATAGTTTGCGACAAATATGGGTTTAAANCCCTAGGTGAAACAATTCGTCGCCACAGACTAAGTAGTGGTAGATTTCTTACGTTTGATAGTAATAGGCTTCTTACGTTTGACAGCAGGCAGCTTGTCGTCTTCCTTAGTAATGTCAATAACAGCAACGTCGACAGCGGCAGCAGCAGCAAGGTTGGTAGGTTCAGCCAGCTCCAAAGGAACTTGAGGAAGGTAAACTATTTTCGCATCTTTAGCAGGGAAAACCTTTGGTTGTTTTTTTTAGGCATTTTTTGATATATCATAAAACTTTTTCATTAATTCGAATTCTTAACCAAATCGTCTTTTAGAGATTTTAAAGGGGAGTCCAACAAATAATCTATCATTTAAATCGCATAAATAGTTTGCGACAAATATGGGTTTAAANAGATTTTAAAGGGGAGTCCAACAAATAATCTATCATTTAAATCGCATAAATAGTTTGCGACAAATATGGGTTTAAAATTCACTAAAGATTGCCTCCATAAACTCATAATTTTGTTTTCCTTTTATCGAGTCTTAATTTGGCACGGCAGACCAATAAAGATAGTATATTCATATAGTTTTCGGAGCTGCTCTTTCGATTGAAATGGGAATAGGGAGTGTGGTTTTAGCAGTTTAAAAGTTAGGTATGTTATTAAGGTTGATTCGGACAGTAAATTAAAATTCAAAATTATGGATGTTAAGAGGTTATTAGAAATTCAATCCTGAGCAGTTTGATATAAACATTTATACAATTTCTTAAAAAAAAAAACTATAAGACGAAAGTATTTTTTTTGCAGGGTACAACTTGGTTGATTTTAAGCATTTTTGGATTTATCATTAAACTTTTTCACCAATTCGAATTCTTTACTAAATCATCTTTTAGAGAATTCAAAGGGGAATCCAATGTTATGTTCACTGAAAATGCCAATTCCAGGAACTCATTATTTCATTTTCCTGGTCTGGTGTCTTAATTTGGCCAGACTGGTCAATAATAAGAGCATATTCCTATAGTTTTGTCGCGTGCCGGTTTAGGGATTATAGCACGATATTGGCTCACATCCATCACCCCCTCACACCCCCCCGCCTAGCGCACTTCGCTGGCGCCTACGAGACGGCACGTGGAACCACAGGCAGGTGGA
>NQII01000775.1:663182-683473 GCA_002778355.1 Clitarchus hookeri
AGAATTTAATTTCTAATAACCTCTTACTGTCCATAATTCTGCATTTTAATTTACTGTCCGAATAACCCTAAATAACATACCTAACTCTTGAACCGCTAAAACCACAATCCCCAGACCCATTTCAATCGAAAGAGCACCTCCGAAAACTATAGGAATATACTATCTTTATTTGTCTGTCTTGCCAAATTAAGACCCGATAAGAGAAAAACTAAATATTGAAATTATAGAGGCACTTTTCAGTGAAATTTGAACCCTTATTTCTAGCAAACCATTTATCCGATTTAAATGATAGACATTTCGTTGGATTCCCCTTAAAATTCTCTATAATATGACATGCATTCGGATCGGATTAGGACAGAAATACGAAAGAAATATCGGAAAAAGAAAAAAATTAACCAATTAATTATCTCTATCTAAGAAACGGCTAACACCACAATCACCAGACCATTTTCCATCGAAAGAGCACCACTGAAAACTATAGGAATATGCTATCTTTATTGACCAGTCTTGCCAAATAAAGACACCAAAACAGGAAAATTAAATAACAAGTTCCTGAAATTTGCATTTTCAGTGACCATAAAACCCTCATTTTTTCGCACACCTTTTACCCCATATTCATGATTGACATACAATTTGATTCCTCTTTAAATTCTTTAAAAAGATGATTTAGTAAAGAATTCGAATTGGTGAAAATGTTTTATGATAAATCAAAAGATGCCAAAAATAAACCAAGGGGTACCCCTTCAAAAAAAAAATTTTCATCTGGAATTTTCCTTTTAATAAAGTACATAAATGCTTTTATCAAACTGTTCAGAATTTAATTTCTAATAACCTCTTACTGTCCATAATTCTGCATTTTAATTTACTGTCCGAATAACCCTAAATAACATACCTAACTCTTGAACCGCTAAAACCACAATCCCCAGACCCATTTCAATCGAAAGAGCACCTCCGAAAACTATAGGAATATACTATCTTTATTTGTCTATCTGGCCAAATTAAGACGCGATAAGAGAAAAACTAAATATTGAGTTTATAGAGGCACTCTTCAGTGAACTTTAAATCTTCATTTCTGGCAAACTATTTATCCGATTTAAATGATATAGACATGTCGTTGGACTATCCTTAACATTCTCTATAATAAGACTTGCATGCTGATTTGATTAAGATAGAAATTCGAAAGAAACATCGGAAATAGCCAAAAATTAACAAAAAATATTAGCTCTATCTCAGAAACGGGTAACACCACACTCACCAGACTAATTTAAATCGAAAGAGCACCCCTGAAAACTATAGGAATATGCTATCTTTATTGACCAGTCTGGCCAAATTTAGACACCAGAACAGGANGGGGGGGGGGGTTCCGTGTCGTCAAAGAGCCAAGGTATCCAACAGCAGATGGTCTAAGGAAACCGGACCTCGGTGATAGAAAATCATTAGTTTAATTACATAATAAAAATGACAAGTTAGTTGAATGAGAAATGGCGTTAAGCCCAGGACACGGTCGTAAGTCGAAGGCTAGTTAACATGTCCGCCTGTCACAACAGCCGGAGTTCGGTACATCGAACTTCCGTCGTTGTGTTTCAGCTAAACTGCTGGTGTACGCTCCTTGATTAAATGTTTTATTGAATGCAACCAATTGAATTCAACTTGTTACAAACAAAGTGTTCAGATGCTCTTCAATGGAAGTGAATGAAATATTAATTGAATTACTATTTTCAAGTTTTGAAATGCTTTTCACACATGCAGCTCTATTCAATATATATTGAAGTGGCAACTTAAAATATTTTCGCAAGTATTTTAGTTAAAAAATGAATTAGGTTTAGTAAAATTATTTTAACCTTCTACTAATCATACATTATGCGAAAATAATTGGTAAAAATATGATTTCTTCTTCTACGGTTATATATGAAGTGTATAAAATAATTAAAATTTTTGTAATTTAAATACAGCTAAATTACTGTAATTGGACACTGCACTTTATATTTATACTATTATAATAATTCGTAGAGCCAGTCGAAACATTGGATTCAAGAAAATATAGAACACATTCTAAACAAAAATCTTTGAAGTAATTTGTGTCATTCAATGGCTTGAAAAACAAAATGACCACGACTAGGGCGTCCAATTGACACCACACAACATTTAAGAAATTTAATTAAATAAATTTGAAGAAAATTTAATGTGATCTTTGATTGTGTGAAAGGGTTTCTAGTCTCTGGCTTGCTTCGTACTTCCCCTTTATCAGCGAGCTGTTTCCGTCTGTATTCGTAGACATGAGCATCCTGGGCCCCCTTAAAGTAGGCATTCAGTGTGGCAATTTCGCCTACTTTTAATGGCACTAAAAATTATGAATTTGTGTGTGTGTATATGTATAATATTTAAAATTCACATTTCAGTATTTACATTCCATGAAGTTAAGCTGCCCCGTCACCTCCTCCTGGCTGTTTCCCAAATCTAAGTCCAACACAGCCCGGACGCACTGGGCCGCGCATGTGATAAGATATGCCGTCATACTTAACTGTTACCCGTGACAGAAGGACAAGCGCAGGCGCGGTAGAGTGTAAATGTATCTGTGTAAGTATCTAGTTTTTGTGTTTTTAAATTCTTTTCGAACCAGTGTGACTGACTCAAAATTCAAAGCTCCCGGTGGCGCCCTGCGAAACAAAAGAGCCGATCTAGCTTTTGTTTGTGGGGGATAACATAAAGTAGAAAGAAGCGCTCCTGGTATGACCTTGTAATAGGTATCGGCCACCAGGAGGCGAAGTTTGGTGAGGAAAGCGCCGGTTCCACTGGAAACTTTGCCCCCTCACCACAATGTAAATGTCTAGGCACGCCTATGGGGCTATTCTTTGACATGAAATGGAAGACGTGTCCTCCGGTGGGTTTGTCGGAGACTCTCAAAGGATGATTTATTTTTTGCGAAAGCATAGCGAAGCGGAACCAAACTGTTCCGTACTTGGGATTTGAATCTGCAAACTTCACGCAGTGTAATTTTTTTAAGTATAAAATCGTGCCTGTCTGTTCACAATGGAGTTAAGAAAGGCTAGTCTTTGATAAGTTGTACTTCATTACTACAAAATCTGCTGTATCCGGGATCGGGTCAAAAGGGTCGTATATGTGTGTGTATGTTTGCAATAAACGCACATATGAACTTCTAAAACATTCCTCTCTGCATGCCAATGATCTCATCTTGCGCATAAATTGACACCAGTTTGCACCCAAATATATTCTTTCAGTGTGTTTTTAATTAATTTGTTTATTAATCAAATAAGCACAAACAAAATGGTTATATTCAACGCCTGTCACAATCGTGGCACAATACGCAATAATGAATCTAGTCGGAAATTGGTAGAAATAAAATTTAATACAGTGAATAAAAAAAAAGCCTCTTGAATTTGATTGACAAAACTAAGTTACCTTTTCGTTATGTAGAAGTTGGTCCAACTTCTCGCATGGAAAATTTCCTTTTGTCTCTCACTTCATTCAGTGTGAATAGACTGCCGCGTGATCTATACCTGAACATAACTACAATACAAAGTTAACACAACGAACTCTGTTAACTCCAGTGTGAATCGCCTTTTTAAGTTGTGCGCTGCATGCCTGAAGTGGTGCGTATCAGTTCGGTGTCTTTTGCTGAGAAACAACGTCGCATCATATTAGCATGCTTGCGAGGCCTTTGGCGCTTCATAGGTTCTGGTAAACCGCCTATTAGACGTAGCTATGCAAAGCGTATCCCAAAACGCCGGGGTGTATTCGGACGTGATTAATTTTTAGCTGGAGCATTGACTTTCGAGATGGCTGTCAGTTTCAGCTGTGCCTTTGCCTGTGGTGCGAGTTCTACTAAAAGGTTAGTTTGCTGGAGACCCGTCGCACACGAGCCGATAATTGTTGCAATTAGACCCAACGCCGATTTGTTTGGAATCCAATTATTGCAGTGCAAGTTTCCATTCTATTATGTTTTATTGCATCGAACACATAGCAATTTTTACAACGCAAATCAGAATTTGGTTCCAGCTCTTCTTCCAGTCCGATGTTATATATCGACGAAGAAGTACCACACTGGAACTGTATCACCGTTACTTGCAAAGTAATAGTACGAAAACTGCAATTTTGCAAGTTTGAAACGTATAGTGTGGTCGAACAATTTTAATGAAATATTTTGTACTCATAAATACCTAGACGTTTTTGCACTATATGAGATACAGTCGCAGAGACAGTTTTACACCCTGTCGTAGTAACGGAAGGACTTGATTTGGGAGCCATGCTGGTGTCTTCGGAATCAGCAGGCAGCTGCACAGTAACAACACCGGACGGCAAATCTAATGATATTAGGAAAGTGTGTGCTTACAAATAACTTATCCAATACGTATATCCGGCCTCCGTTCCTATTCATTTGTCAGATTGCAGAAACCGATATTTTGATATCCTATAGGAATATGTGCGGCTATGCATGCTTGTGCTTTGCCTCCGACAGCGGGATTTGAAACGGATCCAACTATCGGCTCGTGTGGCACGGGCTTTACAGATCCTCGAGAGCTGGTGCGACATCCGTTCTCCAAGCACAGTGCGCGGAGCAGATGGCAAAGCCCACGCCTTGTCGGAAAAGTTATATTTTTACTGCGTTTTTTGAGTGGTTTTGGTGGAGGAATACTACACATTAAGAAATGGGGAGGGAATCGACTCGAGTCTGTGTTAAAGGCTTCACCCTAGGATTCGTTGGGAATGATTTCGGAAAATGCTGGAAAACAGATATCAGGATGGCCAAACCGGGAATTGAGCCCACGTCTACGCGAATGCGAGTCGAGTGTTTTTACGAATGCGCCACCTAGCCTGGCTTGAGATAGTGCTTTTCGGCTCCCTGCCATTTTCAAGGGACATTTATGTCGAAGTACACTTATTTTAATGAGCGTAGTCTAATAGCCACTTTTGTTACGAACGGCATCTCGACAGTATCCAAATGCAGGGCCTCGCACAGCATGGGAACTACTCGGTTGAGTGCCGGTAGAATCCTTTCCTGGAAAGTTAGGTAACTCGGCCACGCTGGCCTTCGCTTCTCAAGTAGCAGACGTAGTTGGCAAATGCGAGAGCCAAAAAAAAANTTAGGTAACTCGGCCACGCTGGCCTTCGCTTCTCAAGTAGCAGACGTAGTTGGCAAATGCGAGAGCCAAAAAAAAAACTGCAAGGGCCAGCAAAGGAGGATAAGGGAGTAATGCCGAAGGCTACAGTGCAAATGTCACAGTCAGCNAAAAAAAACTGCAAGGGCCAGCAAAGGAGGATAAGGGAGTAATGCCGAAGGCTACAGTGCAAATGTCACAGTCAGCGACAGGCTCTCGACGTGGTGGAGCGACCTTGGACTTCTGACCATTCCCCACGGGCGGTCCGAGTCTTTCGCATAAGGGGCATCTGACACCGCAATCTAGGATTTACGGAAAGTTTGAATTTGGTGTTATGTTTCACAGCTCGATAAAGCAAAAAACCATTACATTTCCCATTAGAAAATAGTTGTTTTTTGACTGCTGCTATATCATTTATACAGTCGTCCATTACATATTTATCTTGGGTTGTCACAAGTTAAAAAGTGATGAAACAAGGAAACTGTAACAGTTCGATAAACTGTTAATAATTTTCTATAGTGCAATAAAACGTCAAACCTTTTGGAATAGAACTTTCCGCCAAAAAATGGATTAGCTGGCAATCCCCACTGAAAATTTCTTGCGTAATTGACACCACAGCTGCGGAGGAGTAAATTTTTCGTGGATTGCGTGCATGTTGGAAATAAAAGGAAATGTTACGTGATTGTAATGTGCTTCACTAGCGAGCATTGTAGTAATCGGATCGGATGGCTAGGGTTGCTCAGTGGCCTCCGTGAAGTAACCCCTCGTAAACAGTAATTGTATATATCACATGTAGCTGGTTATACTGTGTAACTGTTTAAGAAGAGTAGGCGTACAAAATTGTTGATACAGTTCTTCAGGAGAGGAATTTTCACATGCATGAAATTTCAACTTGTGTGCTCTGGTGGACTGCGAATAGCTTGGCAGCTTCCTGTGGATGTTCATGTTCAAGGACAGCGACGCTACAGTAGCTGTCAGTTACTATCGCTGCCCCCTCCCTCTTCTTCCCAGGCCTGTATCATGTTAGTTGTCCAAAGCAATAATAGTTTTTCTTAAAAAATATTAGTGTTAACAATGGAGGATAAAGCGAGAAAGCTTTTTATGAAGTTCGTAACAATATAGAAACAGAGTTTAAAGAAAAAATGTCTGATTATGCCAGATTTCTAAGGAAAGTTAATAAGACATAGAAATAGAATTATTCTTTTCATTATCAATGATAAATGAAACTTGCTGTTAATTGGCCATAAGGAAACATTCTTTCATGAATCATTGTGCACATCGTTGGGTACGTTACATGAGCTAGTGTAGGTACACATGGAGGTAGTCATTGGCCACAAACGAGACCATGGATACCCAATCCCTCTGCCACGATGCCCGCTCTCTTGCATGCATTTGGTTTTCTTGTAGGTGTTTGGGGCTCAGCCCTGAGACGCACTTTGGTTCTGTCCCCACCTCGCACCTCCACTGTTACGCGTTATTAGATTAGGATTGATTTGCTAGATACAGGTTACAACTGTCTACAGCGTACAATTTGACCATATGTGATGGTCCTTGTGAGCTAGTATGGGGAGGATCTTTCAGAGTAGCCTACATGAATTTGGAATTCTCAATGTTCATGAGCACAGCATTCTCTGAATGCGGCAAATAGGAATAGGCGGAAGTACCGAAATCGTACAAAGGAAGTGACGTGTTGGTACCAGTTAACAGGTTAGCTTGATGGGAGGAGTAGTTGGCTGAAAGTTGCGTGCAGGTCGGCCGTTGATGGCACGATTTTACGACTGCTGTAATATAGCGTTGGCCTTGTTTCCAGACATTACGTAAGCTCCTGCCTCACCATTCTTACTCCCCACATGATCGTTACTGCTGTATAGCAATGATATTAATCTCTTGTTCATATTGTGTAACATTTATGGGAAACTTCCCTTGAATCAGATAGTTTTCTTATTAGCGGTATATTATCAGATAACGTGAAAAATTTGGTGTAGGTGGAGTTTAGTGCTGTCATCAATAATACATGACAATTTAATGAAAATAAAAGTTTCTTAAAAAATTTTGTTAAATTATTACACACCATTGTGGGTCATAGGTATGAGGTAGTGTATCTTAACATGTTCCTTGAATGGTCGGCTTCATATCTAAAGAAAACTGTATTCTCTTTGGAATTCTCTGAAAAGAGGAAGATTACATTTTGGTTCAGTTGATATAAAAGTGAGACTTGCCAGTGCTCAATAAAATCACATAGTATTCAACCCTTATAATTTATATGTAAGCTGGTTTCATGTACAAATTCTTTTTGACAGCCGTGTTAATCTTCTTGTTTAGAAAAATTTGGAATTAGTTAGAATGTCTATTAATGGCAAAAGACGTGGATTCTCTATACAGAATGTATCTAAATTTGACGGACAAACTTCGATTGCAGGTTAATCACGTAAAAATAAGTTGAAAACAAATATATACGGCCTGTGGTCTACAGTGAATACAAAGGGTGGTACAAATCTTTGAAGTTGACCTGAAACACTTGTTTATTGCAAATATTGGAAATAATATTTAAGATGGGACACAAATTGTCTGGATAATGGTTAACTAAACAAAGATCTTCAAACCCCACAAAACTAGTCGCTTTCATCAAATAATTTCATGTGAATAATCATGGTTACCGCACCTTTTTCGAACTAACCTCCATGTCGTGGTAGCGTAATTTTGGATTTTAAATATGGATTATTAATCACCATGTCACAATTAACAAAAGTGTTGCCTTGTGCAAATACCCTTAGCCTCGCTGCTTAAGAGTAATTCGTGTTTTACTTNTGTCACAATTAACAAAAGTGTTGCCTTGTGCAAATACCCTTAGCCTCGCTGCTTAAGAGTAATTCGTGTTTTACTTTCCAAAAATATTTACCAATACCTGGCAGGTGGGGCACGCACAACACCCAATAACACACTGTTGTGTCTATTAAAGGGAGGGGAAGATTCCAGAGAGAGGTATATTACAGTGGTACTGTAATAAACTATTTCTTTAGTTCAACTTCAAAAATATGTATCTCCCGTATAATTAATTTTAGGCCATATGTCGTATATATGTTGTCAACTTATTATTTTGTGATTAACCTGCAGCCGAAGTTTGTCAATCGAATTTATATACATCATGTAGAAATAATTTAAATTTTCTTAAAATATCCTTAAAGTGTGTACCCGAACTAAATACTNGTCACAATTAACAAAAGTGTTGCCTTGTGCAAATACCCTTAGCCTCGCTGCTTAAGAGTAATTCGTGTTTTACTTGCCAGGTATTTACCAATACCTGGCAGGTGGGGCACGCACAACACCCAATAACACACTGTTGTGTCTATTAAAGGGAGGGGAAGATTCCAGAGAGAGGTATATTACAGTGGTACTGTAATAAACTATTTCTTTAGTTCAACTTCAAAAATGTGTATCTCCCGTAGAATTAATTTTAGACCATATGTCGTATATATGTTGTCAACTTATTATTTTGTGATTAACCTGCAGCCGAAGTTTGTCAATAGAATTTATATACATCATGTAGAAATAATTTAAATTTTCTTAAAATATCCTTAAAGTGTGTACCCGAACTAAATACTNGAATTTATATACATCATGTAGAAATAATTTAAATTTTCTTAAAATATCCTTAAAGTGTGTACCCGAACTAAATACTTTACAACAGATTTTGTCGAAAATTTTTAACCTAATTCACATACAATTTGTAAATCATTCAAATATTTAATATGCGTTTTTACATTATTGATATAATTTATTAGTGCCTGTCTTTTTTCTTATGTCATAGTAGTCTTAATAACTCTTGGACTGTCCATCAAATTGTAAATTTTCTTTGAAAGTAATCGACTCTTGGGGATAACACAGCCTAAAGTCAGTTTTTGACTAAAGGGTTGAGTATAGAGTCTGGAATGCAGGTGATGGAGGCCACTAGTTTTGCATGTTGGTCAACTAGCGAGTTCCCGCACCAGTAAGGTGCCGCGGTGTTGCAATAGTTAGGAAACTAGCCTCCCACCAAGGCGAATTAGATTAGATTCTCGTCCGAATTTTTGCTCTTGGAAACGTGGTCGACGCCGTTGGCAGGTGGGTTTTCGCAGGGCACTTCGATTTCTTCCACCATTGCATTCCGCCACTACTCCATATTCACTTCATTTTATCTCCGCCGGCGCTCAAGACCGACTGAAACCTTTCAACTCAACTCGTTTTAGAGATATATGAACGGACGTTCTGTGTACATTCAGTTGCAGATCTCTCCATATGTCATGTCAACAGACAAACTGTTTCTTTTAAGATTTATTTATGTGGTCAAAACATTTTTGGATATGAAATATATACTTTAAATGTACAATAACTAGTACAACTGTATGTTTAATATGATACACTTGTTTAAACTGCGTGCTCTGAAAAAATTTTATGCCCATTAACTGTTAGTGTATTGAACTTATAGTATCTGTTTTTGTAAAAGTCACTATTAACTGTTTATTTGATAGCGTTATTTTCTTGGTAGCTAATTCATGTTATAATTATATTGGGAGGAAGTTTCTATCAAAGCTAGTAGATTGCATTCAGCATTAAGTTTTTCAATGGGTAGCATATTGGTATTTTGTGCAACCACTAGTTGTTGCTGTTTTGTGTGTCAACAGTTATGACTTACTTTTAATTATATAGTGGATGCATCACCTGTAGGGTTGTCCAAAAAAAAATGTATATTCTCGATTGGGGCACCCCCTAATTTTGTTACCTTTATCCTTTGTATTAGCTATGTAAAATTTCAAATTTCTAGGTTTAGTGCAAGAGGGTNCCCCCTAATTTTGTTACCTTTATCCTTTGTATTAGCTATGTAAAATTTCAAATTTCTAGGTTTAGTGCAAGAGGGTGCTCAAGGAGTGTCGATTTGAGAGTTTTTTTTTTAGAAAAAAGCTAACGTTAGAGTTTTTTGTTACAGGTTATGTTTACATGTTAAAGTGAACTTTAGCAATGTAAAATAAAGTTCAACAGATTCTAATAAGACAGAAGTGACTTTAAGACGNAAGTGAACTTTAGCAATGTAAAATAAAGTTCAACAGATTCTAATAAGACAGAAGTGACTTTAAGACGTCAAAAGTTCTGTGAAATAGTGTACCAGTGCTTAAAAATTGCCTCTTTAAGACATAAAAGTGAAATTTTTTTGATCGGTTTTCGGGAACTGGAGCAACTATCTCGTATTGGAGAGTAAGAAAGTTGACCACCTTCCGGTGCTTGTCTCTTGAAGTGATTGCGAAAAATTGCCAGGCGTACCAAAACTTACAGCAGGAACGGGTGAAAACCCAGCTATCCCAAGCTTGTTACAGCAATGGAATGTTAAAGAGCAAGTCCAGGCTATGAGTTTTGATACAAATTCCGCTAATACAGGACCCCAAAAAGGAGCATGTGCTCTCCTGGAAGCAAGCATTGGTGGAAATCTGCTATACTACTTAGAAAAACTTTTTATGTAATTAACTTCAGTATTATGGTAATGTAACACATGTGATTATTTATTAGTTAGATGATGTGCATTCTTTTATTGCTTTCTTGTGATTGCGTGATTAAAATTACTTTACAACTTCTCTTATATTTCAGTCATTATACGAAGACTGATCACACCTACTCCAAAAAATACCTAATTATGAAAAGAAAACCAGTGCAGAGGTACCTATGACATCAGAGCTGGCACGCACCCCCTCAGAATTCAGAATCTGTGGCTACAATGTCAATGAGTGCAGAGGTCCCTATGATGTCAGACCTGCACGCACACCTCAGAATTCAGGATCTGTGGCTACAATGGGAAACAGTGCAAAGGTCCCTATGACGTCAGAGCTGGCACGCAGACTTCTACACTCATATTCTGTGGCTACAATGAAAATCAGTGCAGAGGTCCCTATGAAATCAGAGCTGGCTCGCACAAGTCAGAATTCAGAATCTGTGGCTACAATAGGAATAAGTGCAGAGGTCCTTATGACGTCAGAGCTGGCACGCAGACTTTTGAAATCATATTCTGTGGGTTCAGGGAAAATAAGTGAAGAGGTCCATATGAAGTAATAGCTGGCACGCACACCTCAGAATTCAGAATCTGTGGCTACAATGGGAATCAGTGCAGAGGTCCCTATGACATCAGAGCTAAGACGCACACGTCAGAATTCAGAATCTTTTTCTGCAATGGGAATCAGAGCAGAGGTCCCTATGATGTCAGAGCTGGCTCACACACCTCCGAATTCAGAATCTGTGACTACAATGGGAATATGTGCAGAGGTCCCGATGACATAAAACCTGGCACCAACATGTCAGAATTCAGAATCTTTGGCTACAATGGGAATTAGAACAGAGGTCCCCATGACGTCAGAGCTGGCTCGCACACCTCAGAATTCAGAATCTGAGGCTAGAATGGGACTCAGTGCAGAGGTCCCTATGATGTCAGAGCTGGCACGCACGCATCAGAATTAAGAATCTTTGGCTACAATTGGAATTAGAGCAGAGGTCCCCATGACGTCAGAGCTGGCTCGCACACCTCAGAAGTCAGAATCTGAGGCTAGAATGGGAATCAGTGCAGAGGTCCCTATGATGTCAGAGCTGGCTCGCACGCGTCAGAATTAAGAATCTTTGGCTACAATGGGAATAACTGCAGAGGTCCCTATGACGTCAGAGCTGGCACGCACACGTCAGACTTCAGAATCTTTGGCTACAATGGTATTAGTGTAGAGTGCCCCATAATATCAGAGCTGGCTCACACACCTCCGAATTCAGAATCTGTGGCTACAATGGGAATCAGTGCAGAGGTCCCTATGACGACAGACCAGCACGCCCACCTCAGAATTCTGAACTTGTGGCTACAATGGAAAACAAGTGCAGAGGTCCCTATAACGTCAGACCTGCACGCCCACCTCAGAATTCCGAATATGTGGCTGCAATGGGAATAAGTGCAGAGGTTCCTATGACATCAGAACTGGCAAGCACACATCAGAATTCAGAATCTTTCGCTACAATGGGAATTAGTGCAGAGGTCCCTATGATGTCAGAGCTGACTCGCACACCTCAGAATTCTGAATCTGTGACTACAATGGGAATCAGTGCAAAGGTCCCTATGACATCACAGCTGGCACGCACATCGTCAGAATTCAGAATCTGAGGCTACAATGGGAATCAGTGCAGAGGTCCCTATGACGTCAGATCTGGCATGCACACGTCAGAATTCAGAATCGTTTGCTACAATGGGAATTAGTGCAGAGGGCCCCAAGACGTCAGAGCTGGCTCGCACACCTCGGAATTCAGAATCTGTGGCTACAATGGGATTCAGTGCAGAGGTCCCTATGACGACAGACCAGCACGCCCACCTCAGAATTCTGGATCAGTGGCTACAATGGGAAAAAGTGTAGAGGTCCCTATAACGTCAGACCAGCACGCCCACCTCAGAATTCTCAACCTGTGGCTACAATGGGAATCAGTGCAGATGTCCCTATGACGTCAGACCTGCACGCCCACCTAAGAATTCTGAACTTGTGGCTACAATGGGAAACAAGTGCAGAGGTCCCTATAACGTCAGACCTGCACGCCCACCTCAGGATTCTGAATCTGTGGCTACAATGGGAATAAGTGCAGAGGTCCCTATGACGAAAGACCAGCACGCCCACTTCAGAATTCTGAACTTGTGGCTACAATGGGAAACAAGACGTCTCCAGGGATATTGCAGTCTGGACGTGCGGGTGGAGAGAATTCTGAATCTGTGGCTACAATGGGAATAAGTACAGAGGTTCCTATGACATCAGAACTGGCAAGCACACATCAGAATTCAGAATCTTTCGCTACAATGGGAATATGTGCAAAGGTCCCTATGTCATCAGAGCTGGTAAACACACGTCAGAATTGAGAATCTTTGGCTAGTTACCCTTAGTTACGTCTCCATGGATACTATTGTCTCGACCGAGCCACACCTCAGAATTCAAAATCTGTGGCTATAATGGGAATATGTGCAGAGGTCCCTATGTCATCAGAGCTGGTAACCACACGTCAGAATTGAGAATCTTTGGCTACAATGGGAATCAATGCAGAGGTACCTATGATAACAGAGCTGGCTCGCACACCTCAGAATTCAAAATCTGTGGCTACAATGGGAATATGTGCAGAGGTCCCTATGTCATCAGAGCTGGTAACCACACGTCAGAATTGAGAATCTTTGGCTACAATGGGAATCAATGCAGAGGTACCTATGATAACAGAGCTGGCTCGCACACCTCAGAATTCAGAATCTGTGGCTACAATGGGAATATGTGCAGAGGTCACTATGACATAAGAGCTGGCACGCACACATCTCTTAAGTCTTAGACACCGATGTTATCCTTATTCTGCTGAGGTCCCTATGACGTCAGAGCTGGCACTGAGTATTTTGCACTCATATTCTGTGGCTACAATGGGAATAAGTGCAGAGGTCCCTATAACGTCAGAGCTGGCTCACACACCNCATATTCTGTGGCTACAATGGGAATAAGTGCAGAGGTCCCTATAACGTCAGAGCTGGCTCACACACCTAAGAATTTAGAATTTGTGGCTATATATGGAAATCAGTGCAGTGGTCCCTATGACGTCTGAGCTGGCACGCAGACTTCTGCACTCATATTCTGTGGAAACAATGGGAATCAGTGCAGAGGTCCCTATGACGTCAGAGCTGGCTCGCACACCTCAGAATTCAGAATCTGTGGCTACAATCGGAATCAGTGCAGAGGACCTAATGATATCAGAGCTGGCTAGCACACCTCAGAATTCAGAATCTGTCGCTTCAATGGGAATATGTGCAGAGGTCCCTATGACATCAGAGCTGGCACGCACACGTCACAATTAGGAATATTTGGCTAAAATGGGAATTAGTGCAGACATCCCTATGACGACTGAGCTGGAATGCACAACTTAGAATTCAGAATATGTGACTACAATGGGAATCAGTGCAGAGGTTTATATGACGTCAGAGCTGGCACAAACACCTCAGAATTCAGAATCTTTGGCTATAATGGGAATAAGTGCAGAGGTCCCTATGACATCAGATCTGGCACGCACACGTTAGAATTCAGAATCTGTGGCTACAATAAGAATAAGTGCAGAGGTCCCTATGACATCAGACCTGGAACGCACACGTCAGAATTCAGAATCTTTGGCTACTATGGGAATTAATGCAGAGGGCCCCATTACATCACAGCTGGCATGCACACCTAAGAATTCAGAATCTTTGCCTATAATGGGAAAAAGTGCAGAGGTCCCTATGACTTCAAGGCTGGCACGCTCACGTCAGAATCAAGAATCTGTAGCTACATTGGGAATAGGTGCAAAAATTCCTATGACATCAGAACTTGCACACACACGTCAGAATTCTGAATATTTCGCTACAATGGAAATAGGTGCAGAGGTCCCTAAGACATCAGAGCTGCCACGCACAGGTCAGAATTCAGAATCTTTGGCTACAATGGGAATGTGTGCAGAGGTCGCTATGACATCAGAGCAGGCACGCACACGTCAGAATTCAGAATCATTGACTACCATGGGAATTAATGCTGACGTCCCTATGACGACTGAGCTGGAACGCACACCTTAGAAATCAGAATATATGACAATGGGAATCAGTGCAGAAGTCCCTATGACGTCAGAGCTGGCAACCACACCTCAGCATTAAGAATCTTTGGCTACAATGGGAATAAGTGCAGAGGTCCCTATGACATCAGATCTGGCACGCACACGTAAGAATTCAGAATCTGTGGCTACAATGGGAATAAGTGCAGAGGTCTCTATGACATCTGAACTGCCATGCACATATCAGAATTCAAAATCTTTCGCTACAATGGGAATAAATGCAGAGGTCCCTATGTCATCACGGCTGGCACGCACATGTCAGAATTCAGAATCTTTACCTAAAATAGAAATAAATGCAGAGGGCCCCATGACGTAGGACCTGCACGCCCAACTCAGAATTCAGAATCTGTGGCTACAATGGGAATCAGTGCAGAGGTCCCGATGGTGTCTTAGTTGGCTCGCACACGTCAGAATTAAGAATCTGTGGCTACAATGGGAATCATTGCAGAGGTCCCTATGATGTCAGGGCTGGCACGCAGACTTCTGCACTAATATTCTTTGGCTACAATGGGAATCAGTGCAGACGTCCCTATGACATCAGAGCTATCACGCAGACTTCTGCACTCATATTCTGTGGCGACAATGGGAATCAGTGCAAAGGTCCCTATGACGTCAGAGCTGGCTCGCACACCTCAGAATTCATAATCTGTGGCTACAATGGGAATCAGTTCAGAGGTCCCTATGATGTCAGAGCTGGCTCGCACACCGTAGAATTCAGAATCTGTGGCTACAATGGGAATAAGTGCAGAGGGTCCCATGACATCAGAGCTGGCACGCACACATCAGAATTCAGAATCTTTGGCTACAATGGGAATAAGTACAGAGGGCCTCATGACATCAGAGCTGGCTCCTACACGTCAAAATTCAGAATCTGTGGCTACAACAGGAATAAGTGCAGAGGTCCCTATGACGCAAGAGCTGGCAACACAGACTTCTGCACTTATATTCTGTGGATACAAGGGGAATAAGTGCATAGGTCCCTATGACGTCAGAGCTGGCACGCACACATCAGAATTCAGAATCTGTAGCTACAATGGGAATCAGTGCAGAGGTCCCCATGACGTCAGAGTTGGCTCGTACACATCNCATAAGTGCATAGGTCCCTATGACGTCAGAGCTGGCACGCACACGTCAGAATTCAGAATCTGTAGCTACAATGGGAATCAGTGCAGAGGTCCCCATGACGTCAGAGTTGGCTCGTACACATCAGAATTCAGAATCTGTGGCTACAACAGGAATAAGTGCAGAGGTCCCTATGACTCAAGAAATGGCACACAGACTTCTGCACTTATATTCTGTGGATACAACGGGAATAAGTGCAGAGGTCCCTATGACGTCAGAGCTGGCACGCACACGTCAGAATTCAGAATCTGTAGCCACAATGGGAATCAGTGCAGACGTCCCTATGACATCAGAGCTATCACGCAGACTTCTGCACTCATATTCTGTGGCTACAATGGGAATCAGTGCAGAGGTCCCCATGACGTCAGAGCTGGCTCGCACACCTCAGAATTCCTAATCTGTGGCTACAATGGGAATCAGTTCAGAAGTACCTATGATGTCAGAGCTGGCTCGCACACCGTAGAATTCAGAATCTGTGGCTATAATGGGAATAAATGCAGAGGGTCCCAGGACATCAGAGCTGGCACGCATACATCAGAATTCAGAATCTTTGGCTACAATGGGAATTAGTACAGAGGGCCTCATGACATCAGAGCTGGCACGCACATGTCAGAATTCATAATCTTTCGCTACAATGGGAATAAATACAGAGGTCCCAATGACATCAGAGCAGGCACGCACATGTCAGAATTCAGAATCTTTGGCTACAATGGGAATTAGTGCAGAGGTCCCTATGATAACAGAGATGGCTCGCACACCGCAGAAATCAGAATATGTGGCTACAATGGGAATCAGTTCTATAGTCCCTATGACGTCAGACCTGCACTCCCACCTGAGAATTCAGAATCTGTGGCTACAATAGGAATAAGTGCAGAGGTCCCTATGACATCAGAGCTGGTACACACACGTCACAATGCAGAATCTTTGTCTTCAATGGGAATTAGTGCAGAGGGCCCCATGACATCAGAGCTGGCATGCACACGTCAGAATTCAGAATCTTTGGCTACAATGGGAATTAGTGCAGAGGGCCCCATGATGTCAGAGCTGGATCGCACACCTCAGAATTCAGAATCTGTGGCTAAAATGGGAATCAGTGCAGAGGTCCATATGATGTCAGAGCTGGCTCGCACACATCAGAATTCAGAATCTTTTGCTACAATGGTAATTAGTGCAGATGTCCCTATGATATCAGAGCTGATACGCACACATCAGAATTCAGAATCCTTGGCTACAATGGGAATTAGTGCAGAGGGCCCCATGACATCATAGCTAAAATACAGGCCTCTGCACTCATGTTCTATGAGTTCAGGAGAAATAATTTCAGAGGTCCCTATGACGTCAGAGCTGGCACGCACAGGTCAGAATTAGGAATCATTGGCTACAATGGGAATATATGCAGAGGTCCCTATTAAATCAGAGATGGTACACACACGTCAGAATTCAGAATCATTGGCTACAATGGGAAAAGTGCAGACATCCCTATGACGACTGTGATGGAAAGCACACCATTAAATTCAGAATTTGAGACTACAATGAGAATCAGTGCAGAAGTCCCTATGACGTCAGAGCTGGCATGCACACCTCCGAATTAAGAATCTTTGGCTACAATAGGAAAGTGTGCAGAAGTCCCTATGACATCAGAACTGGCACGCACACGTCAGAATTCAGAATCTTTCGCTACAATGGGAATAAGTGCAGAGGTCCCTATGACATCAGAGCTGGCTCGCACACGTCAGAATTCAGAATCATTGACTACAATGGGAATTAATGCTGACGTCCCTATGACGACTGAGCTGGAACGCACACCTTAGAATTTAGAATATATGACAATGGGAATCAGTGCAGAAGTCCCTATGACGTCAGAGCTGGCAAGCACACCTCAGAATTAAGAATCTTTGGCTACAATGGGAATAACTGCAGAGGTCCCTATGACATCAGATCTGGCACGCACACATCAGAATTCAAAATCTTTCGCTACAATGGGAATAAGTGCAGAGGTCCCTATGTCATCACGGCTGGCACGCACATGTAAGAATTCAGAATCTTTACCTAAAATAGAAATTAGTGCAGAGGACCCTATGACGTAGGACCTGCACGCCTAACTCAGAATACAGAATCTGTGGCTACAATGGGAATTAGTGCAGAGGGCCCCATGACATAGGACCTGCACGCCCAACTCAGAATTCAGAATCTGTGGCTACAATGGGAATCATTGCAGCGGTTCCTATGATGTCAGGGCTGGCACGCAGACATCTGAACTAATATTCTTTGTCTACAATGGGAATCAGTGCAAACGTCCCTATGACATCAGAGCTATCATGCAGACGTCTGCACTCATATTCTGTGGCTACAATGGGAATCAGTGCAAAGGTCCCTATGACGTCAGAGCTGGCTCGCACACCTCAGAATTCATAATCTGTGGCTACAATGGGAATCAGTTCCGAGGACCCTATGATGTCAGAGCTGGCTCGCACACTGTAGAATTCAGAATCTGTGGCTACAATGGGAATAAGTGCAGAGGGTCCCATGACATCAGAGCTGGCACGCACACATCAGAATTCAGAATCTTTGGTTACAATGGGAATTAGTACAGAGGGCCTCATGACATCAGAGCTGGCTCCTACACGTCAGAATTCAGATTCTGTGGCTACAACAGGAATAAGTGCACAGGTCTCTATGACGCCAGAGCTGGCACACAGACTTCTGCACTTATATTCTGTGGATACAAGGGGGATAAGTGCAGAGGTCCCTATGACGTCAGAGCTGGCACGCACACGTCAGAATTCAGAATCTGTAGCTACAATAGGAATCAGTGCAGAGGTACCCATGACGTCAGAGCTGGCTCGTACACGTCAGAATTCAGAATCTGTGGCTACAACAGGAATAAGTGCAGAAGTCTCTATGACGCCAGAGCTGGCACACAGACTTCTGCATTCATATTCTGTGGATACAATAGGAATCAGTGCAGAGGTCCCTATGACGTCAGAGCTGGCTCGCACACCTCAGATTTCATAATCTGTGGCTACAATGGGAATCAGTTCAGAGGTCCCTAAGATGTCAGAGCTGGCTCGCACACCGTAGAATACAGAATCTGTGGCTACAATGGGAATAAGTGCAGACGGTCCCATGACATCAGAGCTGGAACGCACACATCAGAATTCAGAATCTTTGGCTACAATGGGAATCAGTGCAGAGGTCCCTATGATGTCAGAGCTGGCTCGCACACCCCAGAATTCGAAATCTGTGGCTACAATGGGAATATTTGCGGAGGTCACTATGACATAAGAGCTGGCACGCACATGTCAGAATTCAGAATCTGTGGCTACAATACGAATAAGTGCAGAGGTCCCTATGACGTCAGAGCTGGCACTGAGACTTTTGCACTCATATTCTGTGGCTACAATGGGAATAAGTGCAGGGGTCGCTATAACGTCAGAGCTGGCTCACACACCTCAGAAATTAGTATTTGTGGCTATATATGGAAATCAGTGCAGAGGTCCCTATGACGTCTGAGCTGGCACGCAGACTTCTGTACTCATATTCTGTGGAAACAATGGGAATCAGTGCAGAGGTCCCTATGACGTCAGAGCTGGCTCGCACACCTCAGAATTCAGAATCTGTGGCTTCAATCGGAATCAGTGCAGAGGACCTAATGATATCAGAGCTGGCTCGCACACCTCAGAATTCAGAATCTGTGGCTTCAATGGGAATATGTGCAGAGGTCCCTTTGACATCAGAGCTTGCACGCACACATCAGAATTAGGAATATTTGGCTACAATGGGAATTAGTGCAAACATCCCCCTGACGACTGAGCTGAAATGCACACCTTAGAATTCAGAATATGTGACTACAATGGGAATCAGTGCAGAGGTCCATATGACGTCAGAGCTGGCACAAATACCTCAGAATTCAGAATCTTTGGCTATAATGGGAATAAGTGCAGAGGTCCCTATGACATCATATCTGGCACGCACACGTTAGAATTCAGAATCTGTGGCTACAATAGGAATAAGTGCAGAGGTCCCTATGACATCAGAGCTGGAACGCACACGTCAGAATTCAGAATCTTTGGCTACTATGGGAATTAATGCAGAGGGCCTCATTACATCATAGCTGCCACGCACACCTCAGAATTCAGAATCTTTGCCTACAATGGGAATTAGTGCAGAGGTTCCTATGACATCAGAGCTGGCACTCACACATCAGAATTCAGAATCTTTGACTACAATAGAAATTAATGCAGAGGTCCCTATGACGTAGGACCTGCACGCTTAACTCAGAATTCAGAATCTGNATCAGAATTCAGAATCTTTGACTACAATAGAAATTAATGCAGAGGTCCCTATGACGTAGGACCTGCACGCTTAACTCAGAATTCAGAATCTGTGGCTAAAATGGGGATAAGT